>JANJEY010000004.1:28919643-28933734 GCA_024703695.1 Erythroxylum cataractarum | reverse complement strand
TGAAAGGTTTGTCAAGACTGGAAAGATAGTTGTTCGTCTTATAATGAAATGCAATGAACATTGGTACCAACTTTTGTCACCTACGACTTTAAGTGGAAAAGAAGACACATAAATATTATTAGAACAAGGGGCAGAGTTAAAAATTGAATTTACTTTAGAAGAAATGATATGGGGCAAAAGGTGTATTACACAAGGAGTTGGGTGGGGGAGGGGCATATTATTTAAGGAGCAATAGGAAAAAAAAATCTTAAATCTAGTGGATGGCAATATTATCATGTAATTTAAATATATGTTTTTTTAATTGAAAATGAAAACATTTTATTTATCTTTGTTAAAAGTATGACATTTACTTTGCAAATACTACTGAATGAGTTAAGGCACGCAGGTCCAGTGTCAAATATTTTAGAAGATACGACATTTACTTTGCAAATACTACCGAATGAGTTAATGCACGCAGGTCCAGTGTCAAATATTCTAGAAGATATTCTAGAAGATATTTTATTAGATTTTTGTTTTTTTAATTACGTTTTTCCTACTGTAACATGTGCCTGAAATGGTTGTGCAAGTAATAAGGAGATACTTGTTCTAACTAGGTTTCTGGGTTTCGCTGTATTAAATGGACATGACTACAAATCATTTAGCAACCTTTGGCCTTTTCTTCTAGTGCGTGTACAGTAATGTGATAATATTAGTAGGATATCGTAATTATTAGTGGTACGTACATACACTATTGACATATATATATGGTAACAGTAGTTGGACGAATTGGGTATGCATTCAACCTTTTGATATAGTTCCGAGAACTTAATGGCCAACCAAGTTAATTAGCAATAAAATTAAATAATGCAAGGTGTATTAACCAATTGACAGACTTATCTCGTACCCAAATTTAAAATGTTATATCAGTTACTGCAATATGAACAATAATTAATGGAAATAAAAAGATAAGGTCATCAATCTGGTGACTTTTATAGTTATTAACATTAATAAAGACTAAACTACTGTTATATAACGTAAATTATTTGTTAATGTGTAAGACTAATTTAGTCTGTGATCAATTTGTATTCTTCTGAGCACTTAGATTATTCAAAGTAATTTGCTGATGGGCCACTTTGCTTAGCGGAAAGATTCAAGTTGTCGATCATCTTCTCTTATGACATATACAACAACTTTACTGGTTCAACAGTATTCAATTTCCCGCTTCTAATTAAATTTCTTTTCTCCTGTTCCTGACTTCTTTCCTTATACTGTTTATGAACAAATTAGCTTTATTGGTGCTATATGTGATTACCTTGGGAGTTAAGCATGGCATCACAGAACCTGCACAGTCCATCATTGGTGAGGGTTCTCCACCTTTCAATATTCCCTTTAGTTTAGTGCCAAGCAAAAGATATCCTTTACTTGAGAATGAACTCTTTTTTTTTTTAATTACCCACGAGGTATTCTAGGCAGGTCCCAATTATGAGAAAATATTTTTAAGTCATCCATACCTAGACTAATCTCCGCTAGAGCTGGATAGATCCCTTGCGGGAGGCAAAGTTCTGGCCTGAAGTTTTAAATAGCTACATACATAATGGATGTTCGAACCTAAGATCTCACTTAAACTAGAAGAGCCCCTTACCAGCTCACCTGCGTCATGGGGTTACTTGAAAATGAACTCTAGGTCCAAGTTTTGTAAACAAGATGACAAATCACCTCCACCAGGCCAAAGGAACATTTTCTTTATGCCCTAAATAATTAAATAAGTGAGTCAATTACTTTTAAAAAAAAGGAATAATCAAGTAGTCCACCGGTAGATTTGCAACTTCTATAATTTTGTTAAATCAATTAGTTGGATTAGTTTCATAACTAGATGACCCCCACCTTCTCAAAGATCATCTTATCTACCAATATTTTTAAGATTAGACATACAATGTTGTAGATAAATTGATTAGGTCTTATTTTACAATTAAACTAAGCTAACTAATCAAATGCAAATACCTTTATTTTTAAGTTAATCTCTCAATAAAATTTATGAGATATTTCACTTTATTTAGCGTAAAAGTCAACCATTCTTTTTGTGGCATTGACTTCACCTTCAAAATGTACGTAGTTGAAGTTTTAAATACACGTTATTGGCAAGTATTTTACATTAAGATCATGTTTCACAAAACTATGTGATTTTACTCATTCAAACCCAAAACAATACTATTTTACAAGCATACTACAAATAGTTTCTTAGTTGTTAAAAACAAATTAAGCTGTGTGAAAAAGTAGGCATAGTATTCTTGTAAAAAGTGGACTTCTATGTCATGTATCTCATAGTAAAGAGTTTTGTGGGAATGATTTTTTGTGTTTCTTATCGAAGGAATCATAAATATATACTAGATATAATACCAACAACTTCCTAATTTTTAGGACCTAAATAGTTACAAAACATAACAAAGAATGTCCTACGAATATTACAAATATACATGACATATGTACACCTCATTATTCCATAATTATTGCAATACTCTCCCTTAAGTTGGAGCATGTAGGTCACGAATGCCCAATATGAAAAGAAGATATTGCAACTGGTTCCACGGTTGAGGGAGACGGCGGTAGAGAAAGGTAGGGCTAAGCTTGGAAAAGGAGAGGAATGGTTTGAGCGACAGGGACGTAATGACCCCTGTCCTACGGATTTGAAGTCAACAGAAATTCTTGTCGCTGTTAACTGGGGGCAGTGCACAAAAATAGGGGAGACAGCAACCAAACAATACAAGTTGACAGGATTTTTATGTCTTGTGCACTGTCCCCAGTGAAGGGGACGGCAACCAAACGCTGCGTAAGAGCCTTGGTAAGAAAATCAGTAAGTTGCTTCGTCATCTACATATGAAAAGTGACAATATTGTCAACTTGTATCTGATCACACACATAATGACAATCAACTTCAATATGTTTAGTACGATCTTGGAACACAAGATTTGAAGCTATGAGAAGAGTCGCCTTACTATCATAAAATAAACGTTTAAGGCGTGGATGAGGTACACTAAGAGAAGTAAAAAGCAACTTAAGCCATGTGAGCTCATAACTAGTAGTGGCCATATAGTGGTACTCAGCTTCAATGAAAGAACGAGATACATTAGGTTGCTTCTTTGTCTTCCATGAAACTGAAGAGATGCCTAACATAATGAAGTAACCAATAATAGAGCATCACGTCAATGAATAAATTGCCTAATTAGAATCACAATAGGCATTAAGTGTAGATCACTATCATGACATAGCATAAGCCCTTGACTACGATGCCCTTTAAGGTATTGTAAGACACGAAGAGCAGCATTCCAATGAGCATCCTTGGGACATTGCATAAATTGAGTAAGAGTATGTATTGCGTAGCAAATGTCTGGACGAATGATTGTCAAATAGATTAGGCAACCAACTAATTGTTGATAACGATCAGGTTTAGCAAATTCAGGCCCAGGAGTAAGTGCAAGCTTATGGTTTTGCTCAATAGGGAAGTCACACAGTTTGTCACCAAGTAAACCAGCTTTGAAAATAATATCTGACGTATATTAGTGCTAAGAAATAAAGAGACCTTTAAGACCATGTGCAATCTCAAGACTAAGAAAATACTTCAAGGCTCCTAAGTCTTTCATATGAAAACAAGCATTCAAATATGCTTTAAAATTAGCAATTGCGTTAGAATTATTGCCTGCAATAATAAGGTTGTCAACATAAACTAGAACATAAAGCTCAATACCATTGTGTTGAAAAGACTGAAAAGAAGAGACAGAATAATCTACATATGATTGGCTAAAGCTAAAAGATTTAAGAGTAGTGGCAAGTCTAGTAAACCAATTTTGTGGTGCTTGACGAAGGCTATAAAGAGACTATCAAAGACGATATACTTTCCCATGAGAAGAACTTGAGAAACCAAGAGAAAGCGTTATATATGCTTCCTCATCTAGATGAATATCCATTTGGTATAGTTCTCAGTCACGAATAGCTGCCACAACTAAGAACACACAAACATAAATTATTTTTGCAACAAGAGCAAACATTTCATTATAGTCAATACCTATCATTTGATTATTGTCAACAACAACGAGATGGGCCTTATGACTCTAAATGATGCTATTAGAGTTATACTTGATCTTATACACCCACTTACTCCCAATGGCCTTCTTACTAAGCAATAAACCCTGAATTACCCAAGTCTTATTTTTCTCAAGAGGTTCTATCTCTTGCGAATGGCTTCATGCCAATTAGCAACACCAACATCCTCTGAAAATATTATAGGCTCATGTCTTACAGTGATGGCTTCCAATAAACAAGCATAGGAAGTAGAAAAGTTATTGCAAGTCACATAATTAACAAGAGGATATAGTGTGGCTGAGAACGATGAAACAAAGGTGGTGTCAAAGAGGAGACAAGGTTTAAGCATCGGGTTGTATGGCAAATAAAATATTGTAAATGAATAAAAAGTTGCCTATCCTGAGAATCATGGTAAAGAGCTCCATCCGAAGGCTACTGAGTTTCAATAATAAGGGATGTAAAAAGGGTTACATCACTCCTCCTCTCGTCAATATTAGGCGAAACAACTGTGGCTATAGGGGATGCACTCCCCCTTACTTCAGTATCCAATGGGGAAATAGGCAACGTAGGAGGCGAGTCATTGGAAGTTGAGAGAGCCTATGCCATAAAGTCAGCATCAAAAATAGCTAGGTATGGTGATAAAGAAGCAAGGGTAGGTGAGCATTGCTAGGGTTGAGGATAAATAAATGAAAATTTATTTTCATGAAATACGACATCATGAGAAACAAAGAAATCTCCAATTTTAAGATCATACAATTTCTATCCCTTTTTGTCATAAAGATACCCAACAAATATGCATTTCTGACTACGAGAATTGAACTTATTTCGGTCTCATGGAACTTTAGATGAAAAGCAAAGCCACCCAAAAATTTGAAAATTATTATGAGGTTAGACACACACACAAAAATTCATAAGGAGTTCTTCTTTGGGAAGGATGTTGGGGTTCAATTTATGAGATAGCCTGCAATAAGAATACACTCCCCTAAAAATCAAGTGACAAATTTGTTTGAAAATAGAAGGCTTGAGCAACATGAAGTATATGACGATGCTTGCAATCAACCTTACCATTTTGTTGAGGGCTACCAACACATAAGGACTCAAATAAAATCTCTTGTTCCATAAAATAATTATCCAAACAACTAAATTCAATCCTATTATCACGACAAATTTCTTTAACCTTCTTATTGAATTGCATTTGAGCCATAACACAAAATTTTTTAATGATTTTGCCAACTTTAGTTTTATCAACCATCAAGTAAAACCAAACACCCCGTGAATAATCATCCAAAATTGTCATAAAAATAAGAGGCACCACATGAAGATGTAATACTATAAGGGCCCTAAACATCATAATGAACAACTAAAAAATTGCAATAGCATAACTAAAACTCATGGGAAAAGAATCACGAGTCTACATTTCTTTAAAACAAATATCAGATGGTTCATCTTTATTCTTACGACAATCAAAACTACTAACACTAGGAAGAGAAGAAACCAGCTGATGAGAAGGGCGCCTAAGATGAAGATGCCACATTTGATAAGTATCTATAGTAATCGCAGAACAACAACAAATATGTGACACCATCGACCGAAGCTAATAGACCCCATTCGTCTCTTCACCAGCATCAATCACCATCCTCAAACTACAATCCTGTATCACATAAATTTTTTAAGTTAATGTGACCATGCAATCATAAACTTTAATTAACTGAGCAGACGAGATCAAGTTACAATTCAAACGTGAAACATATAACATGTACATTCTGAACTCAGAGAGTATCACTGAATACCACCGTCCCTTCCTGAACAATATTAGTAGTTATACCATCAGGTAATGTAATAGGAGAGGGAACTATGTTTTGAAGATCAACGAACAAACTTTTATCACCAGTCATATGATGCAAAGCACAGGTATTTAATATCTAAGAAGAAGAAAGCTTACAAGTAAGTTTTTCAGTCGATGGGGTCTTATTATTATTATTTTTAGTAAGTGATTTAAACATATTAAGCATTGTATTCCATTCATCATCATTAAGGGCAAAACCAAATGCACTCCAATCCTGAGAAAAAATATGAAAGGCTACCCCATTTTGAGCTAACAATGACTATGATGCACTCTAAGCAGAATTGGCAATCCCAACACTTGCCCCTCGACCACGCCCACTAGATGCAATACTTCCACGACCTTTACCACGCCCAGATGAGTCGTTGTTCCCACGTGGCCCAGTCTACCAATCTGGATAGCCAATGAGTTTAAAACATGAAGTTACCTCATGGTCTGGTTGGTTGCAATTGGAGCAAAATCCTCTGTCATTTCGGCTATTGGATGCTTGCGAGGAAGACGAGGCTACTTGAACAACAAAACTAACAGTTTCGCTCCGACCTTCTTCCCTCTAGCTAGCCATATTTTTGTGTCTCTCTTCTTGAACCACAAGAGCCTAAGCATGATTCAAAGGTGGAAGCGGATCTTGAGCAATCATGTTGGAAGGAATATTTCTATATAAATCATCATCCAAGCTCATCAAAAATTGATGAACTCGACTTTCTTCACATTCTTTACCAAGTTCAGTAGCCCAGTTGAATGTACACTCACCACAAGTAGTGCAACCTTTGAACGGAACGTACGTAGAGAGTTCGTCCCATGTTTTCTTGATTTTCCCATTATATGCGGCAATGCTTTGACCATTTTTGTTCACAACGAGTTAGATCAAAAGTCTATTGTTGTATATAGGGGGGCATTGCCAATCGAAAAAGGTTGGCATAAATTATCCCAGATGTCCTTTACTATGCCAAAATAAGTAATAGAGGAATGTAAAGTGGGCTCAATCGAGTTAAATACCCACGCAGCAAGCACGAAGTTGACACTTCACCAATCTTCAATCTCTAGAGCTTTATCGTTAGGCTTAGTAATGACTTCGTCCAAGAAGCCAAATTTTCACTTTGCTCGGAAAGCGTTACGCCCACTCCTTTTCCATTCCTGATAATTATCACCCTTCAAAATCACATGGCATATATTCATTCTAATAATTTAGATGGCCTAAGTTGTTACAGAAGATAACAAAGAATCTCTCTTAAGAATATTATATAGATATAAATGACATATTTACACCAAATTATTCCGTAATTATCGCAATACATAGTCATAAAGCCAGGATGGCTTTCTAGCGCTAAGGACCCATAAAAGAATAATTCAAGGCCAAATCTAAATTCATTTATGCCTTCCATTCTCGTTTCTCTATGTCTGTCTCTCTCTACATGTTGTGTAGTGTACTAACCGTTGTGGGGAATTTCGCCTGGTTCGATGTCACTCATGTGAAGCTCGTACATCCATAGCTGTTGTTTAATTGAATGATTTCGGACCAGGCTTCATTCCCCCCAACTAAGTACTTTTGATTGGCAATTACAGGATGTAACTTCCAATCTTTTGATCTCGTGACCCAAGACTGCAAGTAAATGTATGGTTTATATCAGGGATAGTTCAATCTTGTTCTACACTGGTGTTGTTACAGAACTAAGGAAATTCTACAAAGGTCAGTTTCTTTACTAGGGATAGTTCAATCTTGTGTTCTACAATGATGTTCCAGAAACTAGGCAAATTTTACAAAGGTCAGTTTCTTTACTATCTTCTGCTTCATAAAAGTTGGTTTCATCATTCATGTACATATCTGAAGTTCCTTAGGTGAAGCAACTACAATATTGAGAGAGAGAATAAGAGTCGGTAACGCCATCGATGAAGGATTGATACTTCAGCAACTGGCAGATGGGCTGCAATTTAAAGTATAATCTAAATTCATGTCTCTTTCACCGAGCTTGGCTTAAGTATGTTGGTTTGACGAATATAGTCATGTTAATGTGGATACGCGTGACTGCAAAACTCGGTTTTCATGGTCTTTTGGGGTTAGTTCATACAGCTTTTGCTTGAAGAGATCAACAACAAACATGTGTGTAAGTATTGTCCTAAGACTGTTCATCTAGTTATGCGTGCGTGAGATAGGGAAGTGAACCTTGAGTTTTACCTGTTATTTTTTCTTGTCAGGATCATTATAACGTCGACGTTGTCCATGCCGAACCCTTCTTACCACGTGGGTCAGAAATTAACTCTAGTGGGTCTGCTCTGAACAAGAAAAGACATAACAAAACTCAGATCTACACGTGAAGCTCATGATTTCACATGACCTGATGGAGGATTTGAGAGCAATTGTAGTTGCATTGCTGCTTGGAATTGAAAGCATATCAAATTCGTCACCCAACATCTATAAATGTCTGTCAAATGTATGCATCTCTTCCCGTGTCAACAAGTTTAAAGTGAACAGGCAGTGCTTTTCTTCAGATATGATATAACAACAACGTTAATATCTGTTAATGTAATTAATGAGTTAAGTGTTTCATTTTTGTGATTACCATGGGGAAAGTGGAGGCCAAAATCTGGATTCAAGGAGTACCATTTGGTCGGGACGAAGGCAGAAGAGAGAGAGAGAGAATAGAATGGACGTAGGGACGGAGCCATGTTATAAGGGAGGGGGGCCATTGCCCCCCTTTTTAAATATATTTTTTAAAAATATTACTTATATAATTAAAATTTTTAAAATTACAAATATAAGTGGCCCCTTTTAAAAAAAAATCTCTATTAAATGTTGGCCCCCGACTCTCCTTTAGAGTTGAGTCTGACTCTGTCCCTGCATATTTGATTACACTTATCAATTCTATAAACTTATCAATTGTAAGGCAGCACCTACTTACATGAGCATGGCCACATAATTCTTCAGAAGATATTTAAAAAAGAGAAGACAGTTTGCATTAAGCAAGCTACTAGTTGGAGGGTCTACAAATAGACCCTCCCTCTCTCTTTCTTTAGTGTTGTATGAGATATGCATATGCGGGGGATATGTCGTGAGTTAAAAGAGAAAGTTTAAAGAGTCATTTGCATGTTCCAAAAATTGTGAGAGACTGATTTTTTTAAATATTTTTAAGAAACGCTTTTTTAAAAGGTAAGTGACAAAATAGTAAAGATATTAGTTAAAGGATAATAAATTTGAAAAATACTTTGTGAGTGAGTGTCACTATTTTGTCGTGTCATTTTTCATTTTCTATACCTACTAATTTTTATTAGTGAAACATTTATTCGAAATTTGGCCCGTGCATATAGCCCAAATTAAAATATGAACTACGTTAAATTTTTTGTATATTATTTCCTTGCTTATTTTATCTATGGGAAGTGTTATTAGAGCTAAGTTTGGTTTTGTGTCAAAAGATTTTTCATCAAAGATGGAGGCCAAAAAAACAAGATGATTAACCTAAATGGCTCTAACTATCACATATGAAAAAACAAGATGAAAGATCTTCTATTCATCACAAAAAATGTATTTACAGATGTTTACCACTACAAAACTTGAAAATAAATCGTATAAGGAGTAGGCGTTTGAGCATGAGTAAGTATGTGATTTTATTCAACAAGTTGTCGAAGATAACGTGTATAACCAAATTTGCAGCGAGACTCACACATGGAGGTCATGGAAGAAGCTAGAGGAGTTGTATGCCTAAAAAGTCGGTAATAATAAATTATTTTATCTGAAAAATTAGTACAAATAAAATATCGAAAAGATACCTCTATGACAGATCACTTGAATGAATTTCAAGGGATTGTCAATCAATTATTAGGAATGGGCATAAATTTCGATGATGAAGTGCTTACCTTTTTTTGCTTATCTCCTTACCATAGTCTCAAGAGACTTTGAAGATTTCAACTAATTCTGCAGTTGACGGTGTTGTCAACATGGAATTTGTAAAAAAGTGGAATTCTAAATGAAAAAATGAGACAATGATCACAAAGTTTGGCCACTTCAACACAGTTAAAAGTTTTGGTCACAAGTTTCAGGGAGAGGAGCAAATCTCAAGATCCAAATTCTAGAGATAAAAGTAAAGGAAGATCAAATAAATATGCAAACATTGAGTGCCTTCATTGCAAGAAGAAAAGTCATATCAAAAGGTTATGTCAGAAGCTTAAAAAAGAAAAGAACAAAGGCAAAGAAGTCAAGAATGATGATAGCAGTGATGATGAACACACATCGACGACTACCACCATTAATGACTTTCACATCGTCTTATATGATAATGAACTGAATAGTGCATTATATGAGTTTAACTAGATAGGTGACAGTGGTGCTACTATTTACGCCACATCACATGAAAAATTTTTCTCATCATATACATAAGGAGATTTTGGTATCTTAAAATGAGAAATATCAGTTTGGCCAAAATCACTTGAAAAGGTGATATTTACTTGGAAACAAAAAATGGCATGAGATTGCCTTTGAAAAGTGTCAGGTATGTTCTTGATCTTTGCCTAAATCTGATCTCTATTGACTTACTCATGACGAAGGTTTTTGTAGCATTTTTCAAGATGGCAAATGGAAACTTATTAAAGACTCCTTGATAATCATCAAAGGTAAGAAGTGCCCAAATTTGTACATGATGCAGGAAAAACGATCCAATGATATTATAAATCCAGTAGATAAAGATGGTGCAACTGAATTATGACACAGGTGACTCGGTCATATGAGTAAGAAGGGAATGACATAGTTGGTAAAAAAGATTGCATTATTTGGAATTGACCAGGTGCATTTAAAGAAGTGTGTTGATTGTCTAGTAAAAAAGAAAAATAGAGTTGCTTTCAAAAGTTCTCATCTTTTTAGAGTGAAGAATGTGTTGGATTTGGTACACTCAAATCTACGTGGGCTAATTCCAAAGTCACTAGGTGGTGTTCGATACTTTGTGACTTTCATTGATGATTATTATAAGAAAACGTGGGTATACGCCTTGAAGATTAAAGATCAAGTGCTAGATGCTTTCAAACAATTCCATGCCTCAATTGAAAGACAAACTAGGAAGAAGTTGAAATGTATTCGAACAGACAATAGTGGAGAGTATACTAAAATATTTGATGTTTATTGCAAAAAACATGATATTCGACATCAAACTACTCCTTCCAAGATACCACATTTGAATGGCTTAGGTGAAAGGATGAACAAGACTTTGATGGAGAAGGTTAGATGCCCACTCTCACATTTAAAATTGCCTAAGACATTTTAGGATGAGGCTTTATTCACAGAAGTAGACGTATTAAATCGTTTACCCTACATCCTTTTATAGTCTGATATTTTGGAGAAAGTATGGTCAGGAAAGGATGTTTCCTATGATCATCTAAGAGTATTCAACTGTAAAGCTTATCTCTATATCCCTAAAAATGAGAGATCCAAGTTTGATGTCAAGAATCGCCAGTGTATATTTATTAGTTATAGAGAAGACCAAGTTGGCTATCGATTTTATGATTCAGTCCAAAAGAAGTTGATTCCGAGCCGTGATGCTATATTTTTCAAAGATCAAACCACTGAAGATCTTGGAAAGTGAAAAAGGATGTTCCAGAACTGATAATGACCCAATGGACTTAGAGACAATTCTTTCAAAAATGGTGCCAAGATAATTTAGTATGAAGTTGAAAATTACCATCCGAACATAGCTGATGATGATGCTACATTCAAAATAAATCAGTGAAGATTCTAATGAAGATGATGTTCAAAATCAACTACTAGCACTAGAGACTACTTAGGTTCCAATAAAGAGATCTATGCGAGTATGACAAGCCTCTACTAGATACTTTAGTGATCAGTACGTGTTACTTACTAATGGGCAAGACCTTGAGAATTTTAAGAGGCTATGATAGATGAACATTAGATGAAATGGGTAAAAACCATGTAAGATGAGATGAAGTCATTGCATGAGAATAAAACTTTTGAGCTGATGAAGTTGCCAAAAGGTAAGAAAGCTTTAAAAAATAAGTGGGTGTTCAATATTAAACATGAAGAACACAATCCTCATATGATATTCGATGCTTGATTGGTTATTAAATAACTCAACTAAAGAAACAATTTTGAAAATGGCATTCATCCATATAGTGCTCGGTTTAGCAACAAGTCTAGACTTAGAAATCGAGCAATTGGATGTCAAGACAACCTTTCTTCATGGAGATTTAGAAGAGGAGATATATATGGAGTAGTCATAGAGTTTCAAGGAAAAGGAGAAAGAGGACTATGTGTGTAGATTGATGAAAAGCCTTTACCGTTTAAAACAAGCACCTAAACAGTGGTATGAGAAATTTGAGCAAGTTACAGAAGAACAAAGCTATAAGAAAACTAATTTAAATCACTATGTTTTGTACAAAATTCTTTGATAATGATTTCATTATCCTTTTGCTATATGTTGATGATATGTTGGCCAAAATATCAGCAGAACTAATAGTTTGAAGAAGCAGTTAAGTAAATCTTTTGTCATAAAAAACTTAGGGCCGATAAAACAGATTGTTGGCATGACGATTATCAGAGATAGGGGCATTAAAAAATTATGGTTGTCATAAGAGAAGTACATTGAGAAAGTACTTCAAAGATTCAATATGGATAAAGCTAAAACAGTTAGTTTTCCTCTTGCTAATTACATTAAGCTGAGTGCTAAGCAGTGCCTTTCGATGGATGAAAAGAAGGAAGAGATGATGAAAGTCCCTTAGTTGGAAGTTTGATGTACACTATGGTATGTACACGACTAGATATTGCTCAAACAATTGGATTGGTGAGTAGGTTCTTTTTCAAATCCTGGTAAGAAAAATTGGGGTATTATGAAGTGTATTCTCAGGTATCTATGTGGTACTTCCAAAATGTGATTATGTTTTAAAACTACCAAGCTTGTGTTAGTTGGTTGCACAGAAGCAGACATGGCTAATGATGTTGACTCGTGAAAGTTTATTTTAAGTTACCTAATTATCTTTGCAGGGGAGCTGTGTTGAGGCAATCAAAATTACATAAATGTGTTGCTCTATCTACCACTAAAGAAAAATTTATTACTGCAACAAAAGCATGCAAGGAGCTCTTATGGACGAAGTAGTTCTTAGATGAAGTTGTAGATATCGACTATTTTATAACAATTAGAGTGTTATTTACCTTGGGAAGAATTCTTTCTTCCATTCAAGATCAAAACATATTGATGTAAGATATCACTAGGTTAGAGAGGAGTTAGAGAAGAAGCTATTGCATCTTGAGAAGATTCATATAGATGAGAATATATCAGATATGATGAAAAAAGTTATACCAAGGAAAAAGTTTAAGCTCTATTGATCATTTGTAAGAATGACAATAAATCCCATGTAATCTTAGGGAGAATTGTAAGGTGATATCAACTTAAAAGGGTTATTGTCAAATAATGCTCTAGAGGATAAAAAAAGGGAAGAAGATGCAAGCTAGGAGGTAGAGCATCTATAAATAGACCCTCCCTCCCTCTTTCTTTAGTGTGTGTGATATATGCATATATGGGTGATATGTGGTAAGTTTAAGAGAGGTTTTAAGGAGTCATTGTATGTTCCAAAAAAAAAAGAAGATTGTGAGAGAGTGACTTTTGAGGTATTTTTAGAAAAGTTTTCCTAAAAGAATAAGTGACAAAATAGTGAATATATTATCTTATGAATAATAAATCTGGGAATCACTTTAAAAGGTAAATTATATTAAATTTTTATGTATTATTTTCTTGCTTATTTTACCTAGGAGATATAATCTGTTAATTTTTCCTAACATCATAAGATACATTCGTGTATTAGTTCTTTAAAGCATGTCAGCAAGAGTAAAAGGACAAGAAGTTTGGGTTCATAAGATACGAAAACATAAAAAATGGGTTTTAAAGGTGGTTGGGTCGGTCGTGCTAGGTCCAAACCCACTCAAAATGACTCATGGATTGATCGGTCCACCCCGCAAGAACTAGCCTAGTTCTTATCGATTATGCTAGGCCCAAGCCTTAGTACACGTATCCACGGCCCACTAGCAGGTGGAAGTCTCCCTTACATATGTAAAGACCTAAACCTAGCATCTATCCCATATATAAGGTACGACGTTGCCATAATTTAGGTACGTAATCAAAACCCTAGCTTTTCTGTTCTTAGCTATCAAACCCTCACCAAACAGACTAACTTGAGCGTCGGAGGGGCCGGTCGGATAGCAA
>JANJEY010000004.1:28795862-28807144 GCA_024703695.1 Erythroxylum cataractarum | reverse complement strand
TTTTTCAACTCTATTTCAATCAACACCTTCACTTTTGAATATTTCTTATTTTTACTCAAAAATTGGGGTCCAACAATCAAATAAAGAAATATCCTATTAATTGTACATTATATTTTCTAATTTTGTTACATATTAATTTGAATTTCACTATAATTAGTATGATTAGTGACTATGTCTATATTTATATCTATCTACTACTTATCACATGATTAGTAAAAGTATGACTAAAAGATTATTGAACTTTATTATTTATGTTCATATTCAAAGTTATTGTACATTCGTATCAAAATATGAAATTTTGTTAAACTAAGACATGTTCATCCTTAAATTAAGCAAGTCAACATCTAACTAAATTGATCTTACATAATAAAAACAGTTGATTTATGTTATACCAATATATTTAAAAGGTGATAATAGATGGCATGAAGATTACTAGAATTAAAATTAACAAGTAAATAAGTTAGAGTATACGATGCATCCAAGATGTGTAGTCCTACTTAAGTTTAAATGTTATATTTTTATGCATATAAGGTTGGTGGAGGTCAATAATGCATAGTTTTCATTAAGATTAAAAAGAAGGCAAAAGGGATATTTTTGACCTTAAGATTTTCACAAAGATTTAACTCAAACCTTAAGGTTGTTAACGTTTAAAAGGCAAAAGTGTCATTTTTTACCCTAACATTTACATCCTCTAACAAATTTAACCCAATGATTTTAGATAGTATAAATAAAACCATAACATTTGTAAAAAATTTAAATATAACCCCAAAGTAAGAAAGAAACTGATGATTATATGATACCATCAGTTCAATATTTCATATTATTTTATTGCATAGGTGGGTCCCATATGGCCACGTTAGATCTAATGTTAAAGTGTGGGATCTGCTTTTTTAAATAAAAATTTAAAAGGACTTCTTGGGTGTTTTTAGGTCATCTGTCATATTGATAGGTGTGAAATTCATCGTATTTTAGGATATAGTTTAATATGTGTTTAGTCGTTTATTCGATTGTTTAGTATATATTTAGGGTAGAATTGTATTAGTTTGTGATTTATTTGTGTTTTAAGTGTTTTATGGGTTGGAACAATCCTTTAAGCTTAAATATGATGTTTTTGAGATATCTTGATATGTTTGTTAGTGTTTTAGGGTCAATTTTGAAAAACAGAAAAGTTTCGGAGACATTCGATCATGGCATAAGCGGCCATGATCGTGACAAAAGCTCAGGACATGGCTCACAATCATGACAAAAGGCTTAGATGTAGGCCACGATCGTGACCTGTGTCGGACAGATGCATAGCCACTCCCAAACTTCGCATTTTGAGGGATTTTGTGGACCTTTCAGACCCTAAAAAAATCCTAGTTCAACCCTAAACACAAGAGAACATAAACTTAAAGAGACAGGAACTTTTGACCAGCCACTACAACGAAACCCTTAAGGAGAGAATTTTGAGAGATTGAGAAAGATAATAAGGAAGAAAGAAGAGGAAGACGATGCAGACTCGACATGCTTCTTAAAATAAGAAGTTTTCCAAATTCGCAACCTCCCATCATTCATTCAAGTTCTATTTCCTATGTATTTCAGTTTTATTTGATTGTAGAATTGGGATTTATAGTTTGATTATAGAATTGAATTGTTGATTGATATTCTATACTTACCTTTGACATATTATTTTTTATTTAATGAAATCTAATTGTTTTATGTGTTTATTGAATTAACTGTGTTTTAATTCTACACTTCATACCTCGATAATAAACTGAGAGGGTAAATCGAGAAAAATGATTAAATTGGGCTAATGAGAGTTAGGTAATTTAATAAATTCATAATTAAATAAGGTTGGTGAATCTTGCGTAGAGAGATCACATATAGGTTTCCAATTTTTTTATTAAAGAACTTAAGAACTGATTAGGTTTTAGATAGGTTGTTAATTAAGAGATTACAACTTCCCATAATTTGATTAGAGTTTATGTTGTAGGGTTAAATTATAACTTGAGAGAGAGTAATTGACCCTAAGATCATCTAGAACTATTAATTTGATAAATTGTAATCGGTTAGGTTAGTATTAAAGATAGATAATTTTCCCTTTCTCTCTTTTGGTTAACTCACTAGTTTGAATTCTAGGGTGTACTATCATCGTTCAACAAATCAATCAATTTTCATTATTTGTTATTCATTTTTAATCTAAAATTGTTAATCGTTCTTTGTTGATTGTTTTCATTAAGTGTTAATTGTCAATTATTGTTTTGTTAATTGATTTGGTTTGTTTGATTTATTTAGTTCTCGTGTTTAAATTCATTGTCTATTAAATTTCTGTTTAATAGTTTCCGACCTTAGATTCTAGGATTAGATTAACCTTCTTATCGAATCGACACCTTAGGTATTACACGAATGACCCGTATGCTTGTGGAATATTGAGGTTAAATATTAAAACTTACTCATACCAGAAAATCGCGATCACATATAAAAGGACTTTTGAATAAAATTTAAATCCTAATATAATAGTTATATCAAATTTGAATTTTTATAACCTATTGAATTTGTTTTAATTTTATTGGTATAAGCTAAAAGTGCCAACGCATTATTCCTCTTCAAGGAAAGGATTATAATGACAATAATAATAGAATTGATTAGTAACTCTATATCAACCTTGCAGCATCCCTCTCTGTCTCTATGTATGAATCTATACACATACCATGAAATTAGGTTAATCTAGAGCCATACAGGAGCTTGATCCCTTCTGGTTTCCCCAATTTGTAGGGACTTTCTTCAATCCACATTATTAGGGTTTCAAATCCTATTACACATTTTTTGACTTTCTTCAACTTTCAACACTAGTGAAAATATTAAAACTTCACCATCATCCTTGTGTACTTTGATATAGTTTTGTGAAAAGTTGAATAAGAAACTAAAATTGGTGAATTGGTTGCTGGTCTTTTGTGTTGTGTTGGTTTGGGAAAATTGAGAAGTTTAGGTGTTTGAATTGGGTATTTGGAAAACTTTTAAGGTTTTGATTGTTCGGTGGCCTCTTATAGGTCATTTCCTCCACAATCCATATTCCCTCCTCAACCTCCTCCACCGATGTCTTTAAATCAAGCTCCACCACCTCCATCAGCACAACCAGTTTACTCTCAACAGAAGTACCCCTAACATTATCCGCCACCACACTAGTGGTATCTTAGCAGCCACTCCTTGGCCGTCGCTAGAATCATCATATCCTCCCCCGCCTCCTCTACCACTACCACATCAATAGTACTCTGTAAGGCATTTTAACTGTGTTAGTGAAATTAGGAGTTAATTTTAACTATAGTTACTAATTATAATTAGTTTACTTGATAAGTTATTTGGTTAACTTATTAATTTGTTAAGCTAACAAAAATTAGGGTTAATTAATTATAATAGGTCCTACAGATAAAAATTAATTAAAATTAAAAATTTTTATTTTAAGAAAGCAAGTCCTACACTGTCATGTCAGATATGATGTAGTAATATGGTACCTGCCTACGCAATAAAATAATATAAAAATTGTCAGGTCATCACTAACCTGCTAAAAAGTTGACAACATCATATAGTCGTAAGTCTCTTAATTATTTTAAGATTATATTTAAATATTTTTCCAAATGTTAGGGTTTTATTTGTACTCTCTAAAACCATTTAAAAAGAATCATAGCATTATAAAAATCGTTCTATTTAAACTTTAAATTGATAGAAACCTAAACTTCCTTTTAGATTTTGTCCAAAAAATATGCTTAATATTCTTTATTTTAAAAGTGGGACTCACATTACTAACTAGGCACTTAGCTAACAAAGTGAGCCTTGCCACTTTGGCCTCATATATTAGAAAGTAGTCACTTTCTACTAACTCTAGATCGACATCAAGGTCTTGCTTCAGAATGTGTTTGATATTCTTAAGTCAAATTTTGAAATAACCCAAGCACAAGACAAGCCTATTCATTTTTTTAAAAAATAATAAAATAACACACAATAGGATAAGAATTACAAAGGAGGGGCGAGATACTCCACATAAATCAAAAACTAGCATTATAAACAAGTATAAAAATATCCTTAAACTCAAACATTGACGATAAAGGTACTTTAATTGAAGATGTGGTGCACCAAAATGCAAACCTTTGAAATAAGCAACCACCTCAAAACCTAGTAAAAGAGCCAACAACCATAAAAAGAGTTTGATGGATTTCTTATTAAAATCAAGCATCTACTACTCAAGCATTGAAAGTTACTAGAGATCTATTGAAGAATATTGGTGAACTATTAACATGGAGTAAGGTAAAGAAGGCTATAGAATCTCTCAATAACTTAATGGTGGATCTTTATAACAAGAGTGAAACTTTGCTACTTCAAGAGAATGAAGTTAGATTTATAATGTTGATTCAAGAGAAGGAGCAACCTGAAGAATGTGGTTATAAAATGTAACTTAGGACTTATCTTGTTCTGACTTTTGAAGGTTGAGAAACAACAAAATAACTAATGCTAGAGTTATACCAGTGTTAGGTACCAAACTTATGCTAGCTTTGTAGATAGGAGAAATAAAAGCAAACCAACACTAGATTTATTATTGTGTTTATGTTTAAAAACAAAACTAACGTCAAATTTGGACGTTGGACCAACCACCAAACTTATGTTTTTGTTAGTTTTTAAATTTCAAAGTTCTTTTTAGATAAGGATTAACTTAGATTTCAAATTTTTTTGTGATGGTTAAGAAACAAAATATAATTAATGTTAGAGTAATACATGTGTTAGGTACCAAACTTATCGGGCCCTATTTTCAGAGTCCAACTCTGGAATCAGAAAATGTGAGTGCAGACACACTCTGATACCATAAGTGTTGAGCATTGGGCAAGTCTACCATGGCAAACTAAAAGTCTCAACTCGTTGAAACGTTGGAGCATTGGCAAGGATCATTCAGGAAAAGTTCAATATGGAGAAGTCCCAAGGTCGAGCAACGCACACTTTGGGTGAAATACATCAGGACGAAAGTCATTCCTTTACTACAGTAAAGTTCCAAATTGTCCCCAGCACTTGTCGAGAAAAATATGTCGCGGAAAAAGACGTTCCTTCATCGCGACAAAGTTCCAAGATTTAGTGAGAGTATCCCTCAAAAAATTTCGCAACCCTTCTAAAAATTCAAATGATTAAAACGAATTTACCTTGAATCTTCACCAAATAAAGAGATTCTTGGCTCAAATGGAAGCTCTTCTCTTCCTCTTTCTTTTTCTCTTCCTGAACAACCTCAAAATCACTCTTAAAAACTAAGAAAAGATGAAACCCTCTCTTCTTTCTCTCTTCTCTATGATTTTCTCTTCTTCTCTCCCTCGTTCATGTTTTCTTCTTCTTCTTAAAAGCAAAACTACTTTTTTTCTTCTATTTATACCCTTAATGAGTGTAAAATGTCCACTTTGCCCTTCATTTATGCCTTATGTCTTTTTATGCTTAAGTGACATTCCAAAATTGCCCTTTATATCATAGACTCTTACTACTTTAATTCAATTAACCAAAGTAATAAATCCTACTAACATTGACATAATAATTAACTCTAAAAATTAATCTATCAAGACCTCATAATTTATTTAAATCATGCTTAACTTAATAAGAAAAATATTTAGGGGCTAACATTTCTCCCCCTCTAAAAAAAATTATTTCATCTCGAATTCTTATCTGAGTCATTGAAGAGGTATGGATACTTCTCTTTCATGGCGTCCAAGGGCTCCCACGTGGCCTTTTCCGTGAATGATTTTTTCACAAGACTTTAATTAGTTGAACAGTCTTGTTCTTGAGGACCCTTTCCTTAATGTCCAAAATTTCCACTGGAGTCTCCTCATAAGTCAGATAATCTTTCAACTAAACCTCGGTGAGTTGAATGATGTGCGAGGGATCCGATCTATACCTCATCAACATGGAAACATGAAAGATATCATGTATCTGTGACAATTCTAGTGGCAGCGTCAACCTATAGGCTAGTGGTCTAATTCTCTTAAAAATCTCACAGGAACCCACATATCTTAGGCTCAACAATCTCATAGGCTTTGAGTTTTGATGAAGTAATTGTGAATCCATATACATCATAAAGATTGTTTATCATCCATTAGTCTCCACAATCTTCTTGTAAATAGCATGAAGATTCATGAACTTAATGGATTTAATTCCCATACCGCCACGATCTCTAGAAGTACACAGATCTTTCCATTTTACCGAAGTCTTTTAATTTGTTTCCTAATTTTTTGTCCATAAGAAATTATTAAATAGTTTGTCAATGGTTTTCAAAATAGAACCTGCAAAAGCCAAGTGGGTTGCCCAATAGATATTGAGAGAGCTGAGGATAGAGTTGATAAGTTGAGCCCGTGCTACACGTGATAGATGTTTAGAGCTCCATGATGAAATTTTAGCTTGTATTTTATCCAATAACTTAGCATAATCACTAACTTTTAGCTTAAGAGGAGAGATAGGAATGCCCAAGTACTTCATTGGAAAATTTTGTAATTGAATACTCGTTAAAGAAGTGATATGTGTTATAGAGGGGATGCACTCTTGGACAAAAAGATACTACTTTTACAACAGTTAATTTGCAGACCTAAGGATTTTTGGAAGATTTTAAGGGCTTTTATAAAGATTGTGATTGAAGTGTCATCAACTTTCGAGAGTAGTAACAATCATCTACAAAATAGAGATTGGTTAGTTTGAATCTGCTGCAGTTAGAATGGTATTTGAAGGCCTTTGTTTGATCCACAACATACTCAATGATTGTATGGAGTGTTTACATTACTAATGTGAATAAGTAAGGAGATAACGGGTCCCCTTTTCGGATCCCTTTAGTGCTTTGAAAAAATCTAATAGGTTGCCTGTTCATCAGTATGCTATGGGAAGAGATGGTAAGGCATTCTTCAATCCACTTTATGAAAATACCAGAAAATTCCATGGCTTTCAAAACATGAGAGAAGAAGGTCCAATCACCATTATCATAAGCTTTCTGAAGATCAATCTTGGTGTAGCAGTTGGGCTTGCTTTTCTTCTTGGAGTAGTTTGCAATGAGATCTTGAAGTAGGAGGATGATATCCCCAATTATTCTACCTGGTATGTAAGCACCTTGGGTGTGACTGATATGCTTGTGTAGTATGCCTTTGATCTTGTTAGCAATAAGTTTAGAGATGATCTTGTATAAAAAGTTGCAACAAGCAATCAGTATAAAGTATGCAAAATTGATCACCTAACCACTCTTTGGGATAAGGGTAATGAAGGTCATGTTGATTTCTTTAAGAAGGGAGCCATTAGCAAAGAATTCCATAATTGCTTAAGATACCATATTGCCACTAAAAGCCCACGTTTCCTTAAAAAAGTTAACGTTGAAACCATCAAGGCCAGGGGCTTTGTGAGAGTGAACAACTCCAAGCACTTTCTTGATTTCTTGTATATTTACAGGTCTTACCAGTTGGTTTGCATCATCTGGTGAAATGGTATCATTTAGAATCCGTTTAAGGAACAATGTAGAAGATTACGTTTCTATGGACACACTGGTAATTTTGCTAAAGTAATCGTAGGCCCGTTATAAGAGTTGAGTCTGAGAGTCAAGAGCGTTGTTGTTGTCAATTAGAGATATCACACGGTTTCTAGCCTTTCGTGACACAATAGCTTTGTAAAAGACTGATGAGTTGTGATACTATATTTTAACCATTCCAGTCTTGCTCTTTGTTTGGACAACGAGTAATTAAATAATAAGGCTTGAGAGCAACTGTGTAACTCACCCCTTTCCATTGTTTGAAGTCGTTGATCTCCAGGATTGTTGTATCGTAGTTGTTGGATGGTTTCCAAGGCTTTCCTAACCGTATTGACAAAATGATGAGTATTGCCGATATTGGCATTATATAGTCTTCATCTCTTGCTTGATTAATTGCATTTTCTTTGAGTATATGAATTGCTTAGTTCCATGGATGTCCGCCCTTAAAGTAGCCCAGTTCCTTTTTCAAACCCTCCAAGTTGCATTAGAAAATCATTGAAGCGGAAAGGATGAACAATTCTCTCCGATTCTAGTGCAGTGACAATAGGGGTATGATTGGATAAGTGATTGCTAACAAACCTCAAGTAGCAATTGGGAAATAAACTCATCCATCCTAGGTTTGCTACACTTCTATCCAACTTCTTTCTTATCAAGTTATGTCCCGCTTGCTTATTCAACCAAGGGTAAAAGTTTCCTCCCATTGGTAAATCAGTACACTAGGCAACTTCCAAACAACTATTTAGATCCATGCATGGCATACATACTATTCTGGGTTCTTCAGCTTCCTCAGCTCTTAAAATGGAATCAAAATCACTAGATAAGAACCAAGGATTAGAGTTGGAATCAGCAATCTGTCTGATGTGATTCCATAAGAATTATCACTGGTAGGCACTATTTTGTGCATATATAAAGGAGATACACAGTTTGTGTTTGAGCTATCCAATAGTGACCTCAAGGTGAACAATTCGATCAGTTATGTTGGAAGAGTGGATGGATACTGCCGAGGAATCATATAGAACAAAAATCCTGCCATTCGGATGACAAAAGCAGTTGGATAAACTTTTCTACTATGCAGGAAGGTAAGCCAACATATGGTTTCGTTGGTTTTTTATTAAAGTTTCCAAAAGGCCAGCCACGATGATCTAGTTTTGCATGATGCTGTCCTAAATCATTAGCTGTTTATCAGGGGAATTAGCTCCCCGAACATTCCATGTGAGACTATTCGTATGGTCGTCTCCCCTAGGGAGATTTTCTTCTTCCTATTCGAACGTCGCCTCTCAAATCCTGGATTTGGTTCAGTCATGGTGTGCTGCTATTTGTTACCAATGGGGCAATAAATGTTGGTTTCCACTTGTCCATCATTGACCTTCAATGGGGAACCAAAATCTGAAATTTCTCCAATATGTGCACTGTCCAAGTTTCTATTCATCTCTCAATTCGTGCGCTCCATCATGGCTTGTTTATTCCTCTGTAGCGTGTCCTCCTTTGGATGTGTTGTTTTTTCCTTTAGAGTAGGTTACTTGCGTTTGGGAGTGTGGAAGTGCTATGTTGTGGTTAGGTGTAGCATACTTTTCTTCAGTATCCAATAAGAGCTCCTGGCAAGTGCAACCCCCTGTTTTAAAGGTCCTGCCAGTAGGGATCCATTTCCGTTGATTACTAACTTGAAGTCGCCAAGCATATGTTACTCGTAATTGGTTCTAGTCTAGATCTTCATTTAATCGAAGGAATGGAATGACATCTGGTAGATCAGTGAGAGAGGTCACAAGCACGCGTACACGAGCATGGTTGACATGTTTGGTTTTAGCAGTAGCCTGATCAAGCCCGATAGGTCCACTGATAAAACTCGCTAGGTGACTTAGCCCACTCGTCGTCTGATATTCAAGTGGAACATCGTGTAGGCACAACCATAAGGGGATGTTATCAATCTTCAAATCATCCAGCTTTAGACCAGATCACCACACTTGTAGCAATAATGGTTTATTTTACACATGTCACGGGCCAGATTGAAGAACAAGATTAACTTGCTCTGAACTAGAAAATTTGAACAGAAAAATGTCATCATTGTTCACCAAAACTTTCAACAAACCATATTGTTTCCACTTTCCAGGCATTAAATTCCAATGTTTCATGACAGGGAATGTGACACGCTTGTCTATAAAGAACCTGACAAGTGTAGTTCGCCATCTTTCCACACCAGCTTTTAAAATATCCACGGGAGGGGCTATAATCCGCTATTCCATTACCTCTGACAATAAGTGAGCTTTTGTTCAAAGTTGGAGCCACCAACAACCAGCATCTATGTTTTGCTAGTTGGAGGGTTAATATGAGTGAGGGTCGGGGAAGTGTTTGGAGGTGTTAATGAGGGTTGATTCAGGGCTTGTGGTTCTGACAGGGGCTAAGATATGGAAGAGGGGCTGGACAAGAAAGTGATGCTGAGGAGCTGGGAAGTGGCGGGAAATTTTTTGCTATTGGGTCTATATATGGTCAGTTAGGTAATAAACAATTTTGGTCGCTAGCGGGATAGAAACAAGGGGCAATGAGAAGTAAAGCCAAATTGAGATGACTATGGAGGGATTACGGTGGTCGGTGAGATCAAAGCTGATGGAAGTGGAGAAGAAATCTATTGCAAAATAAAAACTCTACCTATAAAGGAACTAAGTGGAGAAGAAAACCCTAAAGGAGTTTACAAATACTGTTTACAAAATATTGAAGAGGGCTCTCTACCCTTAAAAGAACTAAGTGGAGATGAAAACCAAGATATCAACATAGTTATCTACCCTTAAAGGACCTCAATTTGGCTTAGAAGGAAACGAAGATATCAACAAAGCAAAGTATAGTTTATTAGAAGGAAATAACTTTAATTTTCTGGTGCTTTGCTTGCTTCTCAACTTTCTATAGAAAAATGAATGATCCCAGGTGTATGGCTCTCAATGTTAAATATCTTTACTTGGTGATAAAAATACATAAATATGAATAAATGTCTATCTAACCTGGCATGGGATCATAATCTATTGCAGAGTTTTCCCAAGAGAAATGTAGAGAGGAAAAATTAGAGAGAGGTGGAATGGATAGGGCAGAAGAGTGTGACAGGGTTAAGAGATATCAACAGTGAATAGGATTAGGGTTTTAGGAAGTGCACACAATGCATCATTTTTTTTCTCTCATAAATGTCATTGTTTATTTATAAACAAAACAATGCCAATTGAATAATAAATCCAAATGGTATTTGGGCTTTGACTTGAGCCTAAGCCTAGCTTGAAGATTAAAAATAAAAAAGTCTAAGATCAGCCCAATTCAAGTTGAGCTCTTTGATTTTGATTTGCATTAAGCTGATCCTAGGTTCAAATGTCATTCCTACTATTACTCTAATGTCAAAAGTTGCTGGAGATTCCTTTAAGAACATTGGTAGCCCATTAATATGAAGTAGGGTAAAGAAGGATAAAGAAGCCCTTAACAACTTAATAGTGGATTTTTATGTAAGAAGTGAATCTTTTATACTTCAAGAGATTAAATTTAAACCTCTGGTGTTAATTTAAGTGAAGGTGCAAGTTGAAGAATGTGAGTGGAAAACATAATTACAACAAGCATAAAAGTTAACTGGTACCAGTCTTGCACTAACTTTTGAATGTTAAGAAATAGAATGTAACTAGTGTCAAAGTCATATTGATGTCAGGCATTAGTCTTGTAATGGATTTGCTGGTACAATTCCAATACAAGAAAAAACAACACAACCGATATTCGACAGAACAGAAAAAATGTAAAACCAGATGCTCTGATA
>JANJEY010000004.1:28697455-28711851 GCA_024703695.1 Erythroxylum cataractarum | reverse complement strand
GGTTAAAAGATGAATTATGGGATATGTATGAATGTATAAGAAGAATCTTATGATTTGAGATTTGGATTTGAGGATGAATTTTCCAATTGAGAAAAATTAAGTTGCTTTGTATGAGTTTTTTAATGAATGAAAGAGAAAAAGAAAAAAAATTATATCGGATTTGATTGGCTTAGGTTAAATGTCTTAGAGTTTTCAATGCGATAAGTTTGTTTTGTTTAAAAGTTTGAGTTTTTGGATGTCGAAAATTTGAAATTCGTTTCTATTTGCGGTCGATTCTTCTGCCTTTTGATTAGCATGTGTTTCGTACTTTGTTTTTGTCCGCCTTTTGCATTTGATTTTGTCCATTCAATTCACATTTTGTTTTTCGCCTTTTCATCCGATTTGTGTTTCACTTATTCTTTTGATTGAGTTTGTTTCCGCCCTTTTGTTTCTGTTCCGTTTTCCATTTCTCTGGTTGGGGTCCGGTTTCGAGATCAGGTCCCAACAATAATTGTTAATTTGTTTATTAGATATGTTGTGGTTTGATTATACTATTACGTAATTCGATAATAAATAGAGAGGGTGAATAGAATAAAAAATGATTAAATTGGACTAACGAGAGTTAGGTGATTTAATTGAAACCAAAATTAAATCAGATCGATAATTTATGCAGAGAGAGATCTTGTATAGGTTTATGATAGTTTATTAGAGAACTTTAGAACAAATTAGGGTTTTGGATAGGTTGTTAAGTGAGAGATTGCAATCTCCACAATCTAATTAGGGTTTATGATTTAGGGTTAATGGTTATAACTTGAGAGAGAGTAATCAACTCTAGTATAGTTTAGAACCAACAATCCAATAATTCATAATCAGTTAGGTTAGCATTAACGATAGGTGAATTTCCCTTTTTCTTAATTAGTAATTTCCTTCGGTTGATTCTTGAGTGTATTGCAAATTGCTTAATAATGTGTATTTTCATGTTTGATTCTTAATTTGATTGATTGCATTAAATTCTCATATTAGTTTTGTTGCATCTTGAATTTATGTTATTTGTTTCTTGCTTTAGATTTTAGGATTAGATTAGTTCCCTTTTTGTAGGATTGACACCTTTAGTACTATGCTAACGAACCATGCACTTGTGGATTATCGAGGGTTAATAATTAACTTACATACAACCAAAGCTCAATCAAGTTTTTGCCACCGTTTTTAGAGAGGCGATTAATCTAGTTCTTTAGTTTATGGCATTTTAGTTAGTTTTTAGTTTCCGTTCTTTCTTTTTATTTATAAATCTGTGTTATTGCATGAATACAAGAGTTACAAGAAGTTCAAGTCGTGCAGCTGAAACCTTAGAGCTAGATATCACTCAATTAAAAGAAATGCAAAAGCAACAATGGCTGAGAAATTTCAGCAAGGTTTGGGTCATAGAGTGAACCAAAGATGTCAACAATTATTGATTTCATAAGACCAGGGTGCAATGTGGCTATCCAAAAAGTAACTAGGCTACCTATACAAGTAGTCTCTTTTGAAATTAAACCAGCCCTCCTAAACATGCTTCAACAGAATATGCAATTCTATGAACTAACAAATGAAGATTCTAATACACATATAGTAAATGTCCTCAAAATCTGCGATACCTTTCAATACTATCAGACATTGGAGGATGGGGTAAGAATTAGGCTTTTCCCTTTTACCCTAAGAGATAGAGTAAAGGCCTAGTACCACTCCCTCAACCCAGCGAATGTCACCACTTGGGATCAACTAGTTTGTACCTTTTTAGACAAGTATTTTTCCTTTACCAAGGCCATGTATTTTATCAAGGAGATTACCAGCTTCTAGCAAAGTGACAGGGAATTGATCTATAAAGTGTGAGAATGATACAAGGACTTGCAAAAAAAATGCCCATACCATAACTTAGCTAAGGAGTTCTTGTTGCAAACATTTTATAATGGAGTAACCCCACATACGAGAGACACGATTGATGCAGCTTCAAGAGGATCACTAATGAGAAAGATAGTAGATGAAGCAGAAGAGCTGATAGAGGAGATGGTAAGTAGTGGTTGCCTATAGACGAATGAGCAGAGTGGACGACCTATTACTTTCCAAGAACAAAAAGAAGTTGTAGCTATTGATCAAATGAGGATATGCAAGCAAAAATTGACAACTTAACTCGACAACTCAACAACATGAAGGCTTCATCCTTAGCTTCGGTAAAAGTCGTGCAACTACGGTGTGAGTTCTGTAGACAGATGGACCATGATATGGTGGACTACTTATTAATGAAGGATAATGATCCAGAGCAAGTTAGTTATATGAGAGCTCAATATAGACGAGGAGGGGGAAACAATCTCTAACTTCTCTTGGACGAACAATGCTGGAGGATAATTCAGGCCCCAAGGACAACCAGGTTTCTAACAAAATAAATCGAGCTCAATGGAATCCAATTTGGATTGGATATTAGACAAAATTGGAGGCTTAAAGGATGCACATAAGAGGCTTAAAAGCAAGTTCAAGCAAGTCACTAAGAAACACACCTCTTCTTTACACAATCCAAAGGTCCAAGTAGGTCAATTAATAGAGGCAATTTCAACTTGAAATGCAGGAACCCTTCCAAGCAATACTAAATCTAATCCAAAGGAACGGATCATGGCCATTACCTAGACCCAAGAAAAGAAACTCGATTATACAAAAGAAGATGGAGACTATGGAGAAGGACAAGAAAATATGGAATTCCTTCTAAGTGAGCTCATAATTAAGCCAATAGAGGAATCTCAACCTGAAATTTTGTACCTTATTTTAGCTTAGAAAAAGTCAAATTCAAGTAGGGTGACGAGGAATTTCATGGAGGTTGAATTAAAAAATGTTGGGGACATAACATAACAACTACAAATGAGGCTCACATTTAGGGAATCAATTAAGAAGAAAGTTGAGGAGCTCATAGCGGAAGAAAACCCTAATATAGCACAGAGGAAAGAAGTCCCAGGGAATTTTTACATTACTTGCAACATCAATAGATTTAAAATAAATAGGGCATTCGTAGATTTGGGAATGAGTATTAATATGATGCCCTATATCTTTAGTCAAAAATTCAGGTTAGAAGAGTTAGAACTTACTAAGATGCTAGTGAAGACAGTGGATAGAACAATTCGGCTGCTGAAGGGTATTATTAAGGATGCACAAATACAGATCGATATATTTACCTTCCCCACAAACTTCTTTGTATTGGATATTGGAGAAGATGTGAGAAACCCTTATAGTCCTTAGATGACCATTCTTGGTTACTACTTGCTTAATAATTGATGTTGATGGGGGTGAACTAACTTTAAGGGTCGGAGAGCATAAAATAACCTTCACTGTGTTGAAGAATGACAACAATTCTCCCTTATTTCCAATTAACATAAAAGAAACCAAACCTCGAGGACAATGGGAAGATGTTGAGCATCCTAGGAATGCATTTAGAAAGAAATGATCGTGGAGGAGAAGCGAAGGAAGGTGAAGCAAAAGGAAGGCGGAACCTCTGGCATGGTAGTTCATATGCAAATTGTAAGATCGATAACTGCGCTACCATTGCACGATTCATTTAAACCACCTTGAGCACAAGAATATCGTCGAACTATCAAAATTAAAAGAAATGCTACATAAGAGATAACCCAAGGATTGTTAATTCCATGTTATTTCCTTTGACGTTTAGATAGTTTGAATTCTGTAGTTATGTTATTTCACTTCCAAATAAGGTCGGGAAGGCATAGGACTTCGACATGAGTTAGATGATTGAGGAAGTAAGCAAAAAGGAGGTGAAAGAGCTATAAAAGAGCTAGTAAGGGATTTGGGATGTGTAGAAGGACAAAAGAAGAAAAAAAATTGGAAGATCAGTGGTCTGTAGCAAGGTCAAACTATCAACATGATTTTCAACTAAAATTTTTACCATTTTACCCTTCCTTCACCTATATATTTATTTCATACTTTATTTTTTTCTCTCACTTTCATTTTAACTTTATGTCTCTAAGTTTAGAACCTTCAAATGCTCTCATTTGTCTCTAACAAACTTCTAAATTTTCACTTTATTCCAACTTCCATCTACTTGCAGTCTATTATGCTGTGCATTAAGCAGTCAGTAAAGTGCAACGAATCATTAGGAAGAAATCAAGTCTCGGGCTGAGTGCAAAGGAACAGAGCAGCAGATTTCAAAGCATCCTGATTAAACCCAAGTTTCCTATATCAATTGGTGACAATTTCATGGTTTTTATTATAAATTTTGACTATTATTTTCAAATTTTGTGCTTAATTTAACTCTTGAGTGCTTATCTTGAATTAATGTAGTTTGAGGCTAAAATTGTCACAAATAATTAGTAATTGCACTAAATTATTTTTTTTTAAATTGATACTATGAACTACTATCTTTCATTGTAGGAGATTTAAGAAGTAGAACCAAGGAGCGAAGATCAAGAGAACAAGTCAATAAGTCAACTGGGGCAAAAAGGCAAGTTTGTCACGATGACATAGATGTTTCGTTGCGGCAAAATCTGGTGATCTTATGAAGAGACCTTTCAGGAAAAAGTTTGTCACGACGAAAGTTGAAGTTCACTGAAGAAATCTTTCGGGAAAAGTTCGTCACGACAAACTCATCCTCTAACTGCAACGAAACCTTCAAATTGACACACACCCAAACCATTTTTGACAAATTAACCAAATGTGTAACCCTATCCATCAACTCGTTTTATGAAAAAAAAAAACTTATTTTAGGCTAACTTACAAAAGGAGACAGAGCCGACACCTCTATACTCGTGTTCCATCATCTCACAAAAACATCCTATCCTCACGCAAAACACCATCATCTTCTCTCATCGATATCATTTTCATCCATTTCCATCATCGACTGCTACCATGGGTGTCTCCAATTACTTCTCGATTGTGAATTCTCTTGGAGTTATGCATGGCTAAACACCTCTCTCCTCTTGAAGATGTAGCAATGGTTAGAGTTCAATGGGCTTAAAAGGGGATTAGCTTAATTCATGTTCAGCTATGATCTATGAACTCCTAGGTTTAGGATTTGTAATTTATAGTTGAACATTCTTGATTAGAGTTTAATCAAGTGTTCGATATTCAGTGTGTGGTTGATTTATTGATGTAGAACTTTGAGTTTAAATATATGAAGTCTCATATATGTCCATTTGTGATCTTGTTGAACCTCCTTTATCTTGCATAATTGTGTTTGATAGTGAGTTGATTTGAGATCCAAAAATGACTTGTTGCATTGACATACCCAGTACACACACTAAAGACATTTAAATAGATCTTAAGAAATGGAGTTCATTGACTAAGACCTTAGACTTAAAGAGTTCTTTAAGGTTTACCAATTTGAAACTTCGTGATTTCCACTCCCATCAAAAATTAATTTCGAACTATGATAGCCAAAGCTCACTTTCACGAAGATACTATCCTTATTTGATCATTGCCTTTATCTTTCTATTTTCCATTCCCAAAAATCCAAAAATCGAAAAATAATTTTTACACATTTTTCTTACAATTCCATTTAATACAGTTAAGGTTTCCAAAGATCAAAACCCTCCTTACCAAATTAGCTTGCATTTTATGACATATAGGTTAGCTTAGGTCCATTCGTTTAGGTTCTGATTAAGTGAGACAACTCGAGGTTGCATCCTATATTGCAATCCTTGGATTATATTTTTGATTTTACCTCTAAGAGTACGAACTAAGGTCCGGATCACACCCTTCCCAATCTACATAAAGGAGGAAGGTATTCGATTCCAATCCCTCAATGTTAAACAGATAGTAGTCTCAAAATACTTCAATTTTGATACACTTGATAAGCTAAAATTGCGAGATAGGGTAGAGAATTTAGCATAAAGAATTCAGTGGAGTAAGTTCATACACTTCCAATATCTTGTCTACCAGGAGCTCACCCTTGAATTCTTCACTTCCCTTTAATTTGAAACTAGTAACCTTAAGGAAATGTGGTTTAGGTTGCGGGGACAACCTTATGAGCTAAACATTAAAATCATATATGATATTTACGATTTGCCCGAATCTTCCATTGTCGATCAACACAATGATTTTAGTACTTCCCGTTATTGGAATAAGCTAACTAGGTTAGAGTGGTTCGACACTAATATTGCCCACAACAACATTATACAAATCCATGAGCACTTGTTACATAAATTCATGAGCCAAATGGTTTTTGACAAATCAGAGACCAATAAGTGCTCAATGAAGGAAATTTATCTGTTATGGTGGATGGATCACAATATCTCAATGTGCACCTCCACACATGTGCTGAATGCTATTGTTGCAACTCTACGTAAGAGGAGCAACAATTTGCGTATGGGGTACTTGGTTTCGACCTTTGCTAAGTACTATGGCGTGGATTGTAGTGGTTTAACTGTCTACCTCCTATATTTTCTAATTCATCATCACTTATCATGTGTTAAAATTCTAAAGTCCCATAACATGGAACTTTGGGACATCAGCCAAAAGACTCATGTGAAGATCAGGGCCAGTTAGGTAAGTTCTAGCATAATGACATATTAGTAGGCAGAAAAGGACTCAACTGGCGAGGAATTCGAAGAGCAAGAATACATAGAAGAACCTAGTTGGAAGAAAGTGCTCAATTCAATTTCCACCAACACTAATGTAATTACAAATACACTTATGAAAAACTCTAGAAGGATGAAGGAGATGGCTCTCACATAACGACGTCAAAGCTAGGATAAACGTTGGATTCATCAAAACTTTGAGGCTCAAGGCATACAATTGTCACATTTAACACCGTCCCTATCTCCATCCTCGTAAGGTTTTTCTTTTAAATTTAGTCTTTATTTATGTTTTATTTTATGTTACTTCTTTCTATGTGTGTTTGTTTGTCTCCTTCTCACATTAAGGACAATGTGTTGTTCAAGTGTAGGGAGGGTTGTGTGTTTTGCTTTGAATGTGAATTTTGCATATTGTATGATAGTTTGTTAGGTTGTATGTTATGAATTGTGTGAAAGTGTCGATAGCTTAGAAGAAATGAAATTGATTTAAGTTTGAACATAATCTATTAGGTTGCGAAGAGTCATTTGCTCATGAAATTAGTGATTTGGGTTCTTTGTCTAAATTAGGATTTAATATTAGTTTATCACCTTATAAGTTGTCACATTCATTCATAATTTTAGATCTTTTGACTAAAGTAGCTTTGCTAGTATTTTTTTCATGAAAACAAGTAGTTAAAGCAACAAGGTAGGCATTAAATAATAATTAAAAAACAAGTAGCCAGTTGAGAATGTGATGTAGTTGAGTATCTGGATCGACATGGATCTCAAATGTGTGCCTTCACGTCAAAAGGTTATAATGACATTCCAATCATGCAACTTAATAAAAACATGACTTAGTCGAGTAATCGGATCAACATTCATCACCAATGTTTGCCTCGGTGTAAAAAGACTAGGTCCATGTCCACAAAAAGTAAAAAAATAAAAAATGTTTTCTAATAAAACCTACCAAAATTGTAACTAGCTTAACTTTTCATGAAAACGTATTTAGGAGTAGTTACAAAGTTTGAATGACCAAATAATTATTAATGTGTGTGTACAATTAAAAAGAGTGAATAACTTGACATTTAGGTTTTGATTAATATGAATATTTAGTCCAAAGCTCCTAGACGTGGATTTTTCATGTTAATGATTTAGAATAACTTGAATGATTATGTTTAGAATTAAACTTGTTTTATGAAGTTGAATTCATTGTCTCATTATAGCATCATGTGCTTTGTGAATTTGTGTTGTTTATTGTCTTGTTTGCTTGAGGACAAGCAAACGTTTAAGTGTGGGGATGTTGATAAGTGTAAGTTGCATCATGTGGGCATAGATTGATATGTGTTTAGTCATTAATTCAATCATTTAGTGTGTGTTTAAGTTAGAATTGTGTTAGTTTGTTAATTATTTATGTTTTAAGTGTTTTATGGGTTAGTACAAGTCTTTGAGCTTAAATATTATATTTTTGAGGTACCCTGATGTGTTTGCTAGTGGTTTAAGGTCAATATCAAAGAATAGAGGAGTTTAACAATGACCCACAAGCATGGCATATCAGGCCATGATCATGACAGAAGCTCCAGATTTAGCCCACGATTATGGCCTGGTTGCCACGATAGTGACAAAAGGCTCAGATATGAGCCATAATTATCGCCTGCATCTGCCAAATGCACAGACACTCACGAACGTTAAGTTATTAGGGATTTTTAAACCTTTCGGACCCCAAAAAAATCCTAAGGTTATCCAAAACACAAGATAATATAAAAAGAACAAAAAGAGGTAGAGAGAGGAGCCTGTTACATCGGCCATCTTGAGAAACTCAAGAGCGAGATCATCAAGAGATAAGAGGAGAAGAAGCTGACTATAAGTACTTCCTAGATCAGGAGGTTTCCTGATGTTGCTTCCTCCCATAATCCATTTTAGGTTGTATTTCCTGTTCTTTTCAGTTTTATTTATTGTATAGAATTAGATTGAATAGTTGACGATAGGATTTAGAATGTTGAGGATGTTCTAAACTCTCATTCGGAATTTTATTCTTGAATTAATGAGAATCTGATTCTTTATGTGTTTATTGGATGTTGGTGTGGTTTGATTATGATATTGCATAATTCGATAATAAACTGAGAGGGTGAATCGAATAAAAAAATAATTAAATTAGACTAACAAGAGTTAGGTGATTTAATAGAAACTAGAATTATATCAAATTGACAATTTTTGCAGAGAGAGATCTTGTATAAGTTTATGATAGTTTATTAGAGAACTTCAAAACTAATCAGGGTTTTGGATAGTTGTTAATTGAGAGATTGCAACCTCAATAATTTGATTAGGGTTTATGATTCATAGTTAATGGTTATAACTTGAGAGAGAGTAATCAACCATAGGATAGTCTAGAACCAACAATCCAATAATTCATAATCAGTTAGGTTAGCATTAAGAATAGATAAAATTCCATATCTCTCAATTGGTCATTTCCTTCGGTTGATTCTTGGATGTATTGTAAATTGATTAATAATTAGTATTTTCATGTTTTATTCTTAATTTGATTGATTGAATTAAATTCTCATATTAGTTTCCTTGCATCTTAAATTTATGTTATTTGTTTCTGGCCTTATATTTTAGGATTAGATTAGTTCCCTCCTCGTGGGATCAACACCTTTAGTACCACGCTTACAAATCGTGCGCTTACGGATTATCGGGGGTTAATAATTAAAACTTATACATAACCAAATCCCAATCAACATCATACGAGAAGCACAATATGCATGCAAGCCATTGATTACATAATTGAGTAGTTGAGTTTTGCCTGCAAAGGACAAGCTCTTGTCACACTGATAGAGTTGTCATTACATTATTACATTAAATGTGAAGAACAAATGAGACAACTTTACTTTAATTATATAAAAAGAAGATTCATGAACCCATAAGAAATATTTTAAATCAAGAATAAATTAAAAGTATAATTATGTTTATTAGATTGTTTTATGGTTAAGACTTAAGGAAACAACTCCACTTTAGTATATATAAATATACAATATACCTTATGATTTGCATTTTTTCAAAATGCATCCTAATATTTTAAATTTACTAGAAAAACACCTTATGGTATGACCAACACTAAAAATGATCTTTTAGTAAGTTTTTGTGAAATTATATTAATATTGATTATTATGTCAATAATTTTTTAATCATATGAAATAATTTGTACTACTACTTTGACTGGACTTTAATAGTGAACTATATTAAACAACTCGATAAAAACTTTTTAAAAGATCATTTTTAATATTTATCATATCACACGGTGCTTATTTTAGTAATTTTGGAACACAAGAATTCATTTTAAAGAAGTGTAAGCCATTGGAGACGTCTAAGACTTTTATATTATGCATTTATATAATAGTAATGATATAGTTTCAACTTTTGATTTTTATTTATCTCTATAAACTTTTTTTAAATTACTAACAGAAAAAGATTTCACTAACAAAAAGCTTTTAATGTTACCTAATATCCTTATTGTTTGTAAATATTTATTTCCAAATACTTTTTTTATAAAGCAATATTGAAAAATAAGCTAGTGACTCAAAAATAGTAGTTTGTTTAAGGGAACCCACTAGAGCGATAATAAAGGTTAGTCTATATAAGGAAATATTCATTGTTTAAGGGCCTAAAATATAGTTGGATCAAGTGAGTTCCTAACGCATAATGTTGATGATAACAAGATATTTGGTGATATTGATAAAAATAAATGACAATAAATATACTTCTTTAAAGCAATATGTAGTACACAGTCTCCCTTATTTCATACATTACCAATTTATAAATACCAAGTTTTGTTAAATGCCAAAACAAACTACTTGTTTTACGTTAAAAACTGCAAGTATATGGGTCGTTACTTGTAAAAAGTAGATATCGTCCCATAGATATTATGCTTAGGCACCACTTAATTCAAATTTTGCTTTGTTTAAAACTCAAATTCAAATAATAAAACTAGAAAACTAAATTAAACAAACTAGCAATGAACAAAAAATGTAACAAAAGTGTAGAAACTTTGGTTTCAAGATTAAAGATTAGAGATCACTTTTTCCTTATCTTGTCTCCCTCCTACTTTGTTGATTGAATTATGCCTCACGTAAGACATCCTAATGTTTCAATCACCCCCTCTCAAGGTGTAATTAAATTTCCCTACCCAAATCAAATGGAATTAACTATGCAATCTCTCAATCTACAAAATTGGTCTACCAATTTAACTAGTTATGAAGCTATCCTATGGGTAATCAACTAATTAGTCAAATTATCTCTCTAATTAATGAATTAACTTGATAAATGTAGCTTTATAGGGTGTCAACTCTCATTGTACAGCCCTATGCAATTTACCTAACTTAATTTCTCAATATATTGTAAGGTTTAAGCACAACATTTATCAAAAGCATTCATTCATTCAAAATAACAATGTAGGAGTTCAACAAGTAATTTAAAAGTAATGTCAACAATAAATTTAGCCACTCATAATAGAAGCGAGTTCAACCATATCTATATTCTCCATAATACAAAACATACTGAAAAAACAAAAAAAAAACAAATACAATGGTAGCTTTCTTCCCTTTTATATCTGAAAATCTGGAAAATGGAAGTTTGATGGAAGTTCTTGATTATTAGCCCCGATTCCCACCTTTAACTCCCATAAGCTTATGATTTTTCATGATTAGTCTAGAAAAAGCTGAATGCTGGCTCTAAATATGTGTATGTGTTGTCTTTTAGTCACTTAAGGTTTTTTCGGGGGTCCAAAAAGACCAAAAAATCCCTTTAAAACTAAAGTTTGGAAGTGTCCCCACATTTGCCTAACACTGGTCACGATTGTGGCCTATATGACATGATCGTGGCCCTTGAGATAGATCTCTGTTACAATCGTGGCATGCAGGCCATGATTGTAGGCCAATCCTAGTGCTTTATCATGATCGTGGCCTACCTGCCACGATCGTGGCCAGCCAGGTTCCCTCCAAAACTCCTCTATTCTTCGTTGTTGATCGTGAAACAGTAGCAAACTCATCAAGGCACCTCAAATACACAACTTTGAAGCTCAAAAGCATGCTTTAACTTATAAAACACAAATATTTAACAAACTAACACAATTCTAACCTAAACACATACTAAACAATCAAATTAATAACTAAACACACACAAAACTACCCATTAAAACACGATGCAATCTTCAACTATCAACATCCCCACACTTAAACTTTTGCTTGTCCTCAAGCAAAAATCAAATACAACTAGTAAAATTCTATCACTTCATTTTCACAAAGATTAAAGCATGCAATCGCTCAAACTTTCGTCAATTCGAGTGTCAAACTACTACACACATCATGACTAATTTTCATTGGTGCATATAAGCAAACTCAACTTATGAAACCATCACTCAAAGATAAGTATAAACTCAAAATAGACCTTCCATACAAATTTCACTCATTTCTCTCAAGTATTTGATGGTTAATGTTTTGCTCAAACTTTCTATAGGAAACCACACTATCATAGGCTTGCTAATACACTAATTGTCCTCCATAATGATTACATGCTAAGATAGATCAAAAGTACTTTTTTCGGGTTGTAATGTGGCTAGGGTTAAGGTGGGTCAAAAAGTTTTTAGGGGTTTATCACAAGCATTTATAAAGTACTAAGTGTATAAAGGGATGACAAAGATAAATTTTTGAGATATGCAAATAGATATGACTACTACTTTGCACTTGTTGACACTACTACATGTTATTCCTTTTTTTTCTTTGTCTTTCTTTTTTCTTTTTTTTTTATTATTTGATTTTGTTATTTTCTCTTTTTTATCATAATAAAGAAACAATGAACAAAAAACAACAACTAAATGCAATTTTTTCTAAGAGTAGAAGTACTAAAATCTACTTATAGCATCTCAAAAAGGAAAAAAAATTAGCAAAAAAAATCTCAAACTAAAGTATCACTTAACACTCTATTAACTTGTGATTAGGCAAGCTAATGGGGTTTATGAGTTTTAAAATGGGGTGATTTCAAGAAACAAAATGTTAAAAGCTGGGGCTAACAAGGGATAATAAAAGGGTAGGTTATTTAAGCTAAAGGTTAAAACAAAAAGGCCTTAATCATTTCTATCTAGTATGCATCCAATAAATTTAAACCAATTCAAAGCAAGTTTTAAAGGCAATTACCTAAGTAAACATCCCACAAACAAGGAAATTAAATGACTATAGAAAGGAGTCATAAAGGCTCAATTCCTCGCATAGGCTCAAATGAAAATCCATTATGTTTCTATACACTACCTCATTGCTCAAGTGTCAAGCTCTAAGTAAGCTTATGCAACCAACTACTTTCATCACTCCACATGGTTCACTCTCCAATCAAGTAGCCTAATTTGAGTTCACACATGCATTTAATCCCATTCTAGCTAGTATGATAGAATCTTATGGTAACACATTAATCACAAAGATTCAAATGTAAAGGAAATCACACACCTAATACCAACAACCTAACATGCATCCTAAATGACATGCAAAAATGCAAACACCGATGCAAAGACTACCTCCCCACACTTGAATAACATATTTTCCTCAATGTTAAAAGGAGAACACCCAAAACTAATAGACAACACAATGAAAAACAAACACAAAACATAAGAATAATAATAGAAGAGATTAAAGGAAAAATCGGCTCATAGTGGTGGGGGTGATGGAGATGGCACATTTTTCCTCTCATCCTTTGGTCCTCCAACAAGCTATGATGCGCAACAAACATTCAAGTAACCTCAAAACACATCATTGAGCACCTACACAACAAGAGATCAAAGGGCAAAACAAGTTAAAACCTAATCAAAACCACATCCAAACAATACCAGAGATTAATCCATTAAAGATAATGAGCAGGGGAGCAGGTGGATCCAACAATTGATGAAACGTAGCTTCGAAGGTTGACAATCGAGAAAAGACCTTCTATAAGGTATCCAAGTTCTGATTACCTATTATTTATTACTGATGGGGAGCTTGAGAATGTCCAAGAGGTTACATCTTATGAAGACAAAGATCTCTGGCCTGCATATGAAGGAAGAGATGGATTATTTGAAGAAGAATAATATATACAAGCTTGAAAAGCTTCCAAAAGGCAAAATGGCATTGAAGAAAAAATGGGTGTTCATGATAAATAAATATGGTAACAAGTTAGCAAAGCACAAGGTTTAACTGGCAGTGAAATGATTCAATCAAAAGAAGGGTGTTGACTTTGATGAAATCTTTTCACCGATAGTCAAAATAACCTCAATTCATATAATTTTGAGTCTAACTGCCTATTTGGATCCTGAACTTGAAAAATTGGAAGTTAAAACAACCTTCTTATATGGAGAATTGGAAAAGGAGATTTATATAGAGTAGTCGGAAGGTTTGAAAGCTAAAAGTATGGAAAATCTGATTTGTAAGTTGAAGAAAGTCTATATGGTTTAAAACAAGCTCCAAGGAAGTGGTATCAGAAGTTCGATTCTTTCATGACAAATCATGGTTTTAAGTGAAGTTATGTCGATGCATGTGTGTATTTTAATAAGTTCTAAAGTGAGAATTTCATCATTCTTGAATGTTTTGGATAAAAAGTATGTGGATGAGGTAATCAGACTTCATGGGATTCTGAGCCCAATAGTTTCTGATAGGAATCTAGGTTTATCTCCAGATTTTGGAAAAGTTTACAGGAGGCTCTGGGGACTAGATTGCATTTCAGTACAGCTTTCCATCCACAGACTGATGGACAGTCGGAGAGGACGATACGGACTTTGGAGGCTATGTTGAGAGCTTGCGCGTTGGATTTCAAAGGTTCGTGGGATGATCACCTACCTTTGATTGAGTTTGCTTACAATAATTCCTATCACTCGGGAAT
>JANJEY010000004.1:28542508-28560850 GCA_024703695.1 Erythroxylum cataractarum | reverse complement strand
GGTTCATTGCATATTTGTTTTTATTAATATAAGCGAAAAATTTTATTATACCTAATAGGAATAATACTATTTACATTACGATATTAAATAATACGAATCACTAATATATATATTTCTTGTGATAATCTAATGGAAAATCTTCAACACCTTGGCGAAAAAATGAGAAACACGAATCACTAATAGATATATTTCTTATGATATCTACATATATAATCATAATAACATTTCATCGCATATTTTTCTCTCTACACATGTTAACTATTTTTAACGTATCTCAAGGCAAATCGTTTCTGTTTCACTCTATCATCTTCCAGTACTGCCCCTCATTTAATACAATGCAAATCTTAAACTTTAATTTTTTATTACGCGAATTTTCTGACCCAATCTTCTGATGCAATATTTTATCTTGTGTCTTCGCGCGATATACACGCAATCTTCTGACCCAATCTTCTGATGCAATATTTTGTCAGGCGGCGGCGTCGCGCAATGCATGCCCTTGTGACTACTTATATCTGTTTATATCTTTTCATTCATTCATATTGTCATTCATGTTGTGTCGTTTCTCTCTATACACACAATCTCCTGACCCAATCTTCTGATGCAATATTTTGTCAGCCGACCACGCACGGGGCCCCACAATCCATGCCCTTGTGACTACTTATATAGTGTCTTCTTGCTCATTCGCAGTATATCGCTTCCTCTTACTTTTATTCCTCTCTTACTTGTAAATCTTCTCTCAGCTTTTTTTTTGGTCTGTACAGATGTTTTTGGAGTTTCGCTGTTCTTGCTGTCCACTTCTGTTGCTGTCCAAAGAATATAAATGTTCACCAACTCTTGCCGTACAGCAGACTTGGATATGAGGAGATTTATCATGTTACCGTCCTAAAAAAGGATGGCTCAAATAAAGAAGACGTACTGGAGACTTGGATATGACGAGATTTATCATGTCTATCATTCTCCACGTCCGTCGTCAATGTCCTTGTGATCCAATAGGAAGATTGTAACAATCTTGATCTTTCTTGTGGTCATTCATAATGTGTGAATCAGTTTTTGGGTAACACTCTGAAGTGTCCTTGTCTATAAGGTACTTCTGTAGGTTGTATGTCAACAGACTTGGATATGACGAGATTTATCATGTTGAATCCCTTCAATCCTCTCCATTTCAGTAAAGAGAGCTGCATGAGGATTGATAGAAGTTGTCCCAGAGACATTCGAGGGGGTAGATGTGGTGTATGGCAAATCCACTACTTGTGGTTGTGAAAAATTCTTGGAGAGATGTTCATCGACGGCACTAACTCAAGTATACTCGACTCCATCCTGAGAACTTCATTGACATATAAAAATTGACAAATTAACCATAGAAAGTATAGTGATGAATGTGGCTTACTCTCAATGGCCAACATAGTTTCAATAATGAGACAGAAAAAGAGAGAGAAGAGGGAGTTGAAAACCAGATGGAAGCAAAAGCAGACGGAAGTTGAAAAGCAGAGGAAAGACGAAAAACAGACGCATGTTCAATAGTAGAGGAAAGCAAAAGCAGACGGAACTCCTAAAAGCAGACGAAAGAACTAAAACAGACGGAGTTGAAAAGCACACAGACGCAAAAGCAGAGGGAAGCAAAAGCAGACAGATGCAAAAGTTGACGAGAGCAAAAACATTATATTTTATTTTTTTCAGTAGGTCTTGTAAAAACAAGAAGTTTGTTTTAATTCAGCGTTTTCGTTGCTTTGTTTTTTTAAAAAAAGGGAAATACACAAGGTACAACTTGTTTGATTGAAGTCTCAACTTCTATCGTCTTAAATAACACGATGTAATAATATTACAATTCTTCAAAGTACAATCTTCATTACCGTATTTACAATCTTCCTCATATCCAAGTCTGCAGTACGCATTCTTTATTTGCGGCATCCTTTTTGAGATTTGTCTCTCCTTAATGTCTCTCCTTTTCGCCTAGGTGTTGAAGAATTTCCATTAGATTATCTGTCCAGTATCGTCTCGTTTTCCTTGCGTCTGCTTTTGCTTGCGTCTGCTTTTGCTTTCGTCTGCTTTTGCTTCGGTCTGCTTTTGCTTCCGTCTGCTTTTCAACTGCTATCTCCTTTTCTTCTTTCGTCTGCTTTTCAATAGCTTCCCTCTCTTTTCTGCGTCTGTTTTTCATCGTCTGCTGTCTCATCATTATTTCTACTTCAACGATCCAAAAGTCTAGCGCATCTGTACGCAACCTACAGAAGTACCTTATAGACAAGGACACTTCAGAGTGTTACCCAAAAACTGATTCACACATTATGAATGACTACAAGAAAGGTCAACATTTATCTGTCCAGTATCGTCTCGTTTTGCTTGCCTCTCCTTTTGCTTACGTCTGCTTTTCCTTTCGTCTGCTTTTGCTTCCGTCTTCTTTTCAACTGCCATCTCCTTTTCTTCTTTCGTCTGTTTTTCACCTTCCGTCTGCTTTCGTTACTTCGTCTTATTTTTGCTGCTCTGCTTCGTCTCATTCTTTCCACCATTTTTCCACAGATCAGTCAACAGATGACCCTTGTTTGTCATTTTTTCGCTTATCTATCCAGTATAACAACTGCTTTTGCTTTCGTTTACTTTTGAACTTTTTCTTGTTTCGTGTGCTTTTCACCTTCCGTCTGCGTCTGTTTTTCAATTTTTGCTGTCTCATCATTATTTCTACTTCAACGATACAAAACTCTAGCATAAGAACCCGTAGTGCAGACTTCGATATGAAGACATTTATCATAAATTGCAAAGCTGCTACTTAACCACCGGCATCCTCTTTCCTTGTACATACATTTTTCTCATGTCAGAAAGTAACTCCTCTGCTCCACAGATCAGTCAACAGATGACCCTTGTTTGTCATTTTTTCGCCAAGGTATTGAAGATTTTCCATTAGATTATCTATCCAGTATAACAACTGCTTTTGCTTTCGTCTACTTTTGAACTTCCGTCCGTTTTTCTTCTTTCGTCTGCTTTTCAACCTCTTACTACTTCAACTCATTTTTGCTTCTTTCAGCTTGCTCTTGTACTTCTTCATTTATAGCAGTTCAGTTGATGTCATTTCCAACTCCGGTTAAATTTCAGTTACCAATTCCCTATGTCTTCTTCCAGTATACCAATTGACTAATCCTTCTTCGAAAACATTTAACCCCCAAAATCTAGAAAGCAGATATCGAGACGTCTTTTCGTTATATACAATAATCTTGTAACTGCTATAATAATGTCAAATACTACCAATAACGTATTGCAGAAGTTAGGAAAATCATTTCGAGTACTGCGCCTTATTTAATACAACGCATAAATACATCCCATTCTCCATTCCACAAAGATAACAATAGTCAAGGTTACTTCTTCTATTTCATCAAACAAAGAACGACCGTTCACAGAAATATGAATTCCCGAGAACTGCGAAGTTATGCGGATCCCAGAGAAACATTAAAACAGATTGAAGAGTGTTACGAGAAACTTGACAAGCTATACGAAAAATTCATGGCACCCAAACAGAGAGGAGCTAATAACAAATCTCCTTCAAGCTCTGGAACAAATAAAGACGTTCCCATGGCAGAGGCACCCAAACAGAAAGCACATAATCAGAAATCTTGCTCAAGCTCTGAAACAAATAAAGACGTTTCCATGGCAGGCTAAACCTCTGATAACTATTTTGACTTTACCATGTTTTACTTTCCGTAGTTGAAGTTGTATTTCGGAGATTTTAATATATCTTGTACTCAGTGTTTATGTCTTGCTGGTTTGTATTCTTTCTTTGAATTTATGTGTTCCTATCATTCTTTCTGTTTTTATTAAGTAAGAATGTTCTTTTTTAAAATGTGAAAAATGTTGCTTTAAGAATTATGTAATTTACGCTAAATTTATCATTTGATATCGGTCGGATGAATATAGCGTGCTGACGATAATTGTATAAACTAGTCGAATGATAAAGATGGCCAACGATCTCAAAAAAGTAAACTTCGACACTAGGAAATTTTTTGAAACTCACATTATAAAACTTATAGATTAACATATCTTTATATTGCAGATGTCAATAGTACACATGTAAAGTATTTTTATCTTATCTGAGAATATGTCATTTCATCTTAGTTCTTCTTCATGTTAAATTTTGCCCTGTGTAAAAATTCACTGGGCACTTTCACTACGCATTTGCGCAGTGTTAACCTGCTAGTTTTAATAATTAGAAGGTAACAAGTCGTATGAGTCGTGGGAGAGATGGAGGGTGATGAAGAGAAAATGCCCACAACATGGACGTGTTTGGGACTGCAGATGTAAATATTTTAAAGTGGATGATGCAATTGGGACTCCAGATATAAACATTCTAAAATGGATTGAGCTATCTACCTAAGCAGTTGATTGATGCATCTTTGGTTAAAACCACTAGTTTTAAAACTCGTAAGAAACTACATATATATATTATCAAAAATATTGCCACGAATGAATGATAGTGAGAGAATCGGGGGCTAATGTCAAAATCATGCGACATTCATTTTGTCTGTATGGTGACAACATTATAGACAAAGTTAGAAGCTCTAATCAAGATGATTGATAATATGAGATTGGTAGCTCAATTGATACAAGTGATGAGAGGTGATCCATGTGGTAGAGGACATCTCAATCATGAATGTCAGGGCTTTTACAATATGGGACAACTAATTGAGCTAATTATTTTAAAAGAGAATTAGTCTTAATATAACTATTATAATAATACCTGAAATTTGGGGTAGAGAATTCATCCTAAATTTTTATAAGATAATTAAGGATAATAAAAATAAGGTCTTCCACCTAGACTTTAGCAACGTCAGTTTTAAGAAAGGAAGCTAAGTATTAAGGAGGCCATAATAAAATTTATCAATGCATCTGAAACTTGCTTCTAGAGTAACGACGAAGCTCTTCAAAATCAACAAGCCTCCTTTACAACATGGAAAATTAGATTGAATAACTTAATTAATTATAAAAGTAAAGGACAAGGCAGTAGTCTTTCAGATATCTAAAGCCATAAGACTAATAAAGATCAATCTTTACTCGTAATAGTTCAATGGTTATAACTATAAATTACATTACTTAGCTGATTATAGGTTACAATCTCAATAGTGTATAAATACCTAAATATTTTGGAGAATAAAACACAACAAAAAAGACCTTCAAGCCTCTTTTTTCATCTCATATGGTATCAATGCTCTCCACCTCAAACGTGTTGATTTTCCAGTTTGTGAAAATTGGTTCCACATCTTGGCTGTGAAGAAATTACCAATGGCCTCAATAAACTCAGTGAAGCCTTTTGTCTAACAAATGTAACACACTTTTGCTTTAAACATAAAATCACCAACACCAACAAAGCTTTAGTTTTCTTTTTTGTTTAAATCTATCCCTATCCTTAACAATTTGTTTCCTTACCCTTCTTGATGATCCCTAGACTACTCAACACCACTATTGCCTTCTCTTTCATTCCTACGCATTGTTCCACCATCATGCCAATAATGGAACTCTTGTTGACATTATGAGACAGTATGCAGTTTACACTTGTCGACGGAGTCCAAGGATCCCACCTATTCCCAACTAGAAACTGTGCACTAACTTAGAAAATAACCTACTAAGCATGCATCTAGGCGTCTCATGAACCACCATCAAACAGAAGGAATCGAAGCATCCTTTTCATAGATGTAAGAGATGTTGATTGAGCACTGATAATCGAGTAAATAATTGAAAAGGAAAAGATTTATACACCTTAATAAAAAGCTGGAGGTGGTAACGATGTAATTAATATGTTGAATTGATTCATCGTCAAATATCAGTCCAGAAGCAAATTCCCATCATTTCCATCGATATCACAAAAGCAAGGTAATTCCAAAAACTTGTTTAATTTCCCACAATGGAAAAGATAATGTCCACACTCCTACTCAGTTAATGTCAAACAGCCAAAAAAGATAGTTATTGTTTCCTTCCCCTGCCTTTCTTCAATGGCTGTGCCTCACTATGTTCCTTCCCTGTAACTTCTGAAATACTCACTGCAAACAAGATAAGATTAATTAGAAAAAGCTTGACAAATCCAGATCTGCCACTTTGGATTACATTTCGACTCACTGCATCCTAATCTAGAGCAGTAGTTGCTGAATTTTATTTTATTTGAAAAATGAAAATGTATTAATAACCAGTCCAAAAGGAGAAATACATACGAAACTTAAGTCTGAGTGAAACAAGTTTAAAAGCCAGGAACTAGGAAGCTTGAGGGAACCTCATGCCTCAGTGTGATCTGGGATTAATAAAAAAAATATCCTGATTGTTCACCAAAACATAACTTCAAAAAGAGATCATACCATTGGGGCCCCTGGACATCAAGGTGAAGAATATGTTGTTTAGCTTCTCCATCTTCTTAGCATCTTGTGCCTGGTCTGTTTTGAATTTGAGACACTGGCAGAAAACGAAAAACATTGAGGCAACCAAAAACGAAAAACCTTGTACTTCAAAAGTCATGTAGTTAAAACAGCCTGAGGGAATATGTAATCAGCATGTTCCTCTAAAAGGTTACAAAGCCAACATTATTCATCTATATTCTAACAGACCAAACATGAAAATCCATGGTAAAGTGCATAAAAGGGTAGGAAGCCTCTAACTAGAGTCTGAATACAAAGCAAGTCTAATTTGATTTTCTGGGCATATAAATGGAAACTAAACTCAGATAACCAGACCGATTAAACAATATACCCAGCTCTGGACAGTTCTTTTGTTTTTCCTCGTTCCCTCACTGTCGCTTTCAAACTGGCAGTCCTTCAGTAATATTATGTCAAGAAGACTAACAATGCTAAGCCATTGACATCTTTGCAGTGGAAAAATTCCTCCTCAACCCTTAACAATTAGGATTCCGTACAAACGAATCACCATTTCCAAATAACAGAATCTATGAGTGAATATATTCATGAAGCTGACAGTGTAGGGGTCCCACCATATAAGATGAACCTCAGATTCCATTGCAGACACTTTTCTTAGCATGCAGGTTGAGTAACGAGAAACTTTAAAAAGACTTTCTTTTGAGCTCAAATTATTGTAGAACAAACAATTCAACTTGGAGCTAATTTTTCAATAATGTCTGATTTACAAAACCTAGCATGACACCTTTTTGCATCTTCACCTTTGAAACCTAAGTTCAGATCAGACAGTTGACTGAACTCTCAGAACAGCGAAGCTTCATGGAATTTTAGCTGCTAACCCTTGTGCATTTCTAAAAAGTATTAACATGATTACACTTATCAAGATAAGACAATGATAAAAGAAGCAAAGATTTGGACAATAGACACACAAGCCTATCCTTGATGTCTCCAAGACAGACATATATGAAACAAAAAAATTCAATTCAAGAAACAGACCAACCTAAGTCATAAAATAAACAGGAAGTTCACTTTTCTTGGAGAAAAAGTAAAATTGTGTCAATTTATCCAAATAAAATATAAATTCTATGTATTCCTTGCCAAATTATGCATACCTAGTAACAACTACACAAGTACTGTTCAACATTGTTCAGAATTAAGTGATGTAGCTATGCTTGTCATCGTTACCCATCAAGTTATTGGCACTAAATGATGATAAGCAAAGAGCTTTACCCCTAAAAGTGATAATCTCCTATCTGTTTTCTCATCTCATGCCCATCAAAATATAACATCCATGTTCTCTCACAAAATGCATGATTTCAAGAAAACCATCTTTATTGAATCAGGTGCAAGTTGTTATGGGTTCAACTAAATAACAAAAGATTCAAAATCCTACAAACTCAAATAACCAACACAACGATCCAAATATTACTTTGCGATTTTGGTTAGCCATGCACACCTTAATACTTCTACCAAAAGATGTCGAGGTCTACACTTCAGTAAGAGATTTTAACCATAGTTTACAAATCTGCACATCCATCCTCATAGTCTATATCCAAAACCGTGCTTCTAATGTTCTACTCAATTTCAGAGAAATCATAACACACCAGATGAACTTAGAAGGTCCAGGAACAGAATCAATGATATGTCGACAGAAAAGGAATGAGAAACACAAATACCTCTTTGTTATCAGTGAGTTTGAGAATTAACTTGCCGTCGCAGTGTCGGTACTTCATGTAATAGCGTGTCTTTATCCCAATTTCAGTTTCATAAACCACAAACAACAGTAGGACAAATTTATAGGCGTCTTCTGATTTTTTTTTTTTTCGAAGAAAGTAACATATATATTAATTAAACGAAGCTATGTACAAAGTAAACAATAGCCACAGGATTTTGAGCAAAGAAGCCACAGGCGACTCGCAACATATAAGAAAATTGGCTCGCAAAACAAAACAAAAGTTACAGGCGGCTCACGGTACAAACAAATCAACTAAATAGAGAGTCTCCAGATATGCCGCTAAAGAACAGGAAATTGAAGGCGAGTCTCAAGGCTAAGAAACCGTGAACGTATAAGTTCAGTGATGTCCACAATAATATCGTGGGTGGATCGATGTCGCCTATTGAAAATGCGGTTATTCCTCTCCTACCAAAGAAAATAGACCGTGATTGAAAGGACTAACCGTGAAAAGAGATGTCTGTAATCCTTGCGCCGCGGAGATGTGTGCAAGCCCACTGAAAAAGGGGAACTCAAGAGGTCGAAGGCTAAGCAGTGTGGGTCTTCGTCGAGAGGGAACCCCATACTACGACAGAGAAACGACAGTGGAAGAAAAGATGATCGTGTGTCTCCATAGAAGCACCACAAAGCACATAAGTCGAAGAAGTCAAGATGCCGAAAAACTGTAGCATGTCCATGGTCTGAAGACGCTCCTGCGATGCCAATCAGAAGATGAAAGAGTGTCGTGGAATGCGCCCTAGGAACCACAGTAAGTGGTGAATCGGGTCCACTAGAAGGTTCCAGGTAGAGTAGATAGAGAAGACTCCGGACGAGTGGCCTTTTCAAACCCACTCTACATCATGAATGATCTCTGAGACCCTAGCATCCCAAGAGAGCTTAGTAGTAGAGAGGTTACGAAAGGAGAATCGGTCACGTAAAGGGCCTTGATCTGATAACCAATAATCTTGTCAAAGCGAGGTGTCTCTCCCATCTCCAATACAAGCTACGATAAGGTCTCGACATCACTCTCGGCTCAACAGAATCTTCCACCAAATCCAAGAAGAGCTCGACGGGACTCGGATATGTCAAAAGGAGCGATCTCGCGCATGTACCCACATAGTCCAGGTAGAAGATCTATTTGTGAATAGTTGCCACACGTACTTGAGCGTGATTGCCCTATTCCAGTCTCGGACCCTCTTAACTCCAAGTCCACCCTCCTGCCTCAGACGACAGACTGACTCCCATGCCACCTTAGCCCCAGTGTGGGACAGTGAAGTACCCCTCCAGAGAAAAGCTGACTGAATACCCTCAATGCGGTGGGTGATGCTAGCAATTAGAGTAAACATACCGGACCAGTAGACCTGTGTCGAAAATAGTACAGATCTAATTAGCTGCAGTCGACCTGCGTAGGTAAGAAAGGCTGAAGTCCACAACTGAATCCTGGAAAGTATCCTCTCAACCAGAGGGAGACAATCTGCATGTCTCAACCGTGTAGTGATAAGAGGGACACCCAAGTATCGGATCAGGAGGGAACCAATCTGAATCCCAAGACCGCTCTGTAAAAAGGAAACCTCCGTCTCGGGAATCCCTGAAAAGAATACTTAGCTCTTATCCGAGTTCATAGCCAATCCGGAAATCCTCTCAAAAACTGTCAAAGCTTGTCGGATGATCGCAATAGAAGTTGAATCGGCAATACTGAAAATCATCAAATCATCCGCAAAACAGAGATTAGTGAGGGAAATCTGTCTGCACCGCCAATGATAGCTATAACCCGGAGGTCTTCTGATTTCAATTGACAGAAAAACTTAAAAGAGAAAGACAATAAGTTATTCAATCAGATCTTAGTGAGGAAATACCACAAATGAAAAGAAAAACGTCATTTCGGCATCTAAAAGCAAACAGAAGAATGTGCAAAAGATTAGGAGTTCAGTAACATACAGAATCAGGATCAACGCGAAACCGTTGAACAGATTGATCGACGAACTCGTCCCACGAAGTTATGTAAACCATTGGCGTTGCGGCCGCGAGACATAGGAAAGATTTTGCCTTTTTATCGTACGAGGGAATTTAACCAATCAAAACTTGGCTCGTCTATTAGGTGGGGTCCCTGGGGCAACTGATTTAAACTCTCTTTCTCGTTTCGAGCAGACCAGAGGATGAGATGCACAAAACATAGCTCTCTTTCTCGTTTGATTTAAACTCTGAAAATTAATTAATTTTTAAAATTTTAAATTTTAAATTTACGTTTATAGTTTATAATTTAAAACAATATCATAAGTATCGTACCCAAATTTGGTATTAAATTTGATTATGCTACGATACAATATTGATACTGATCAATACCTAATATAGTTTTGAATAATTTATAAAATTATAAATAATTTTTAAATTTTATAAAATTACAAAATAAATCATTAATATATTATATTATACAATTTTTTACTTTCTTACAATCATATCTTAAAAACTCATAATAATATAAATTTGATATAACAAATATTTTTTAATCTTACTAAAATTTTCACATATTTTTATAAATTAAAATAAATTAGTTAGTTTCATTATTATATTTTTACATGTATTTATTAGAAAGGTATATATATTATCAATATAAAATTTTAAAAATTTTAAAAATTTTAAATATTATTGTATTAACTAATATATTTAGTTATGTATTCTATAATCACTTTGTATAAATTTAATAATATAAATTTTATTTAATATATTCTTCTCTATATTTTTATTATTTGTTAAATAAGTTACAAATAATTTAATCACATTCCTTGTTACGTCTAAGTAATTATTGTTATTATTTTATAGAGGGGAAATTTCAAAATTTTTTAATTTAGTCCTAAATTTTTTCAAGTTTATAATTTTGACCAATATTTAACTGATATTTGATCGGTATTTTAATTACCAGTCGATATCAACCCAAAAAACCAATACCGACAAGTACCGGGGCTCAATATAAAACTTTTTGGTTCAGTGTCGATTTTTGTACTGACGGTACCAACAGATACAATACATGTTGCGACGAGTGTAAAATCATAGATTTTTTTTTGAAAAATTTGAATAGAGTAATGAAATAACAAATGGAGAAATATGTAGAAAAAATAAGACACAAAAAATTTATTTGGTTCACCCCTTTGAAATGGCTACGTCCACGGGTGAAGACAATCAAATAAATTTTTACTAATGGAAAAATGAGAATATTACAAAATATTCAGTATTTTTCTCTCAACCTTTTAACCCCTTACACCCAAAACTCACATATAATACTCTCGTATTTTCACTTAAAATAACTCACAAATGGTATAACAAAATGACCTTTTGTCTTTCACTCAAACTCTCTCTGCACCTTTTGTTTTTCACTCTCTGTGTCTGTTTCATGAATACGGTGGCTTTCCTTATATAGGCAATAAAAGTGTACAATTTGTCAAAATAAATCTTTGGCACTCATATATAGATTTACATAGTTACCGACCATTGACAAAATGAGGGAGATGGTGCCAACAATCTTTGAAAATCCTACAGTCGTTGCAACAAATTGGCATCAAAGCTTGTGATTAGAAGTTTATTTGAAGATGGCAACAACAAGATTTGATTTTAAGAAGTTTGACTGCAATACTAGCTTTGCTTTGTAGAAAGTTAAGATGTATACAATCTTGACACAAAATGGTGTGCAGAAGGCCTTGTTGGGAAAGGCAGAATACCAGGCAAATTAATTGATGCCCAAAAGCTAGACATGGATGAAAAAGTCATGATTGCCATTCACTTAACCCTTCAAATGAAGTCTCATATGAAGTTATCCACGAGAAGACAACTATTTCATTATGACACAAATTGGAATCTTTATATATGTCAAAGAGTCTCACTAGCAAGTTGGTTGCAAAACACCGCTTACACATGCCTGTATGGCAGAAGGTAATTCACTCAAATCACATGTTGATTTTAGTTCAATTCTCATGGATCTCGAGAATATGGACATAAAGTATGATCTAAAAGACCAAGCTCTCATATTGCTCCACTCCTTACCTCCATCTTATAAGCTTTTTCGAGAGACTATTATTTATAGTCGAGAGTCTCTCATATTCTTTTGGTGAGTGAAGAAGGATCTGGACCACGAGATGAAAGGATCCTTACCAGATTATGACATATAAAGTTGGGACATACGAGTGAAAGAGTTCTTCTCTGTAATCAAAAGTGTGAAAATTAAATATTTATGAACATTGTGTATTCAGCAAGCAGAAAAGCTGTTGTTCACAAGACGAAAGGCACTCTAGACTACATTCACTCTGATCTTTGGGGGCTGCACATATCTCTTCGAAAGGAGGTGTCTAATATATGCTTACCTTCGTTAATGATTATTCTAGAAACTTATGGACATATTTTCTGAAATTCATTAATGATTATTCTAGGAACGTATGGACATATTTTTTGAAACACAAGAACGAAGTGTTTACCATTTTCAAAAAATGAGAGACGTTGGTTGAAAAATAGACAGGCATAAAAAAGCATCTTAGGACAAATAATGGCTTAGAGTTTTGTGAAGGAGAATTTAAATAATTATTAATAAATATAATTAATTTAGACTATCTTCAAAATAGATATATTTCAAATAAAACTTGATTAAATAACTAAATTATATTTAAAATAAAATAATATATTGATAATTTATTAATAAATATTATATAAGAGATTAAAATAAATTTAATTAATTAAAAATATCCTTAAGTTTTATCTAATATGTAGCTATCATCAATAATAAAAAATAACTGTATTGATATTAACAACTAAACAAGTTTTTGTTTTTATTTGAAAAAAAAATAAAAACTAAGAACACAAAAATAAAACTAAAAACTACAATAAAAAACAAAAGTGGAATGATTAAATTGAATTAGGATAATTATCAAAAGTTGAATTATTAAATTGAATTAGTTATGAAATTAATAATTAGAATCAAGTAAATTATATTAACTAAGCTAAGATCATATTTTTAAAAATAAATAAATTATTTTTCTGATTAGATTAAGATTAATAGTTGAATTAATTGCTAATTAATATTTTAGAAAATTATTTTCTGTAAATTAAATTAATTGAATTTCAATCAAATTAGAATTAGTACAATATGACTCTTTTAAAATTAATAAATTTTCTTAAGTAATTAATTTTTTATATAATTAAATTATTTATCACAATTTAATTGAAATAAAATAATTTTATTATTTTAGTGGGTTATTATTCTATTTTGTTTAGGGAATTGTTTTTCATTAATTTCAATAACAAGTTTCTTACTTAATTAAAATATTTATTTTTATTAAATTTAAAAAATATTCTTATTTATTAATTAAAAAATAATCCTTCTTTGATATTTTAAAAATAGTTCACTAATTTATTAAGGAATTATTTTCCAATTAATTGAGAAATTAATCTCTAAAATAATTTAAAAAACCTTTGTAATTAAATTAAAAGTATTTTATTTTTATTTAATTTTGAATGTAATTTTATTAAGGAACTTTTTTCTAGTTGGATTAGAATATGTTACGGATAATTTTTTTTAAAAAAATTCTAAAATTTAATAAATAAAAAAACAATTTACTAAAAATTTAAAATTAATTTTGTTAAAGGAGTTAAGATAATTTGAAATGATTTCTAATTGAATTTGAAAATTATTTAAAAATCAAATTAAATCTCTATTTGGTATAAAATTTGATTTATCTAAGAATCAATGGTTTAATCTAATTTAATCTTTTAAAGTGTTGAAAAATATTATTTTTAGATTATAGGGATTATATCAATAATAAGAATCAAATAATGTTTTATGCTTATAATTTGATTTTATTTTCATAAGGAATTGTATATTTAATCGTATGACATACATCGTGCTTTTTAATGAGAATATAAACATTAAATCCTTTATTAATATTAAGTACGTATTGTGAATATAATTTTTCCTTGTATTATTATAAGAATAAACTAGAGTTTTATTCATTGATACGACGATACTACTTTAAGTCGAATATATTTAGTCTTATAATAACGGGTCCAACTTAACTAAATTTATGGGATTTAAATGAGAAAACTCATGATTACATAAATTTAGAGGTAAAGTTAGGAATAAAATATAAGATAAAATTTAATAAGAGTTGTTACCTAACATATCTAGTAGTCACATAAGATGAGATTGATAAAATTGTTACTTTAGTTAGTTTGTTAAACAAATTCAAGATCAACTAAATTTGAATGAGAACCTAGCCTACTAAAGATATTAGAGTAATATTTTCAAATAAAAGGAGCAATACGACCCACTAGGTGACCTGCCTTAGGAACTCCCGATCCATTTGTTATGCATGCCAAGAAACCTAGAAAACAAGTTGAACGATCATATTAGAACCCTAAGGAAATTAAATCCTTAAAATCCTGATCTCAAGACGCCACAAAGGTTGATCACTCCCTTGATAAGTCAAATTTGTATTCCATTAAGAACACAAAAGAACAAGCAAAAATTGGTAGAAAATAACTGAATTTTTATTGATAGTGATGATGATCTCATAACATATAAGATGTCTCTTTAAATAACAATCATAATATCCTAATCCTATAAGGAAAGGGCTTTCTTTAATATTCCTGTTTCATACTTAAGTAAGAAAGATCTAAATAAGAAAGGGAATTCTTAATTTGAGGATACAAATCAGTTTTGAATGTGGATATCTCCTAAATTAAGGAATCAATATGATTTATCAAGATATGAATGAAATTATTAAGGAACAAGAAGGCCTTATTCATTCAGCAAACGTAAATTTGGGATTAATTAAATCAACATAATCAGCCCACTTGTTGATTAAATCTTAATTATGCAGATTGGGCTTCCTTCAAACCAATGCATGATGGCCTTGTATCTTAAATTCCAAACTTGGTTCAACATGTACTAAGTATTGTCTAACATCTTGTACATGAAGATAAGTAAATAATCTTGGTAATGCCTTAACACCTTCAATAACAACCTCCTTTTGTTCCATCTCCATTATTGATCCTTGCAAAGCTTCTTTCATTTGTTTTGTTCTTGCTCTAGTCATTGGACCTCCAATTCCTTGCAATAGGTCTCAGAAAAATTTACTAACATCATCTGGAACCATTTAGTCAGTATCTTGATTCCCATCATTCCACCCCTCCTTGAAAGGATTCATCCTCGAATCACCTACATCAAACAAAGATGAATCAACAACATTAAAAGTAGCACTATTATTACCATAGTTGCTTGGGAAAACGAGCTTGTAGGCATTGTCATTGATCCTCTCCAAGACTTGTAAAAGTCCATCTCCTTTAGGCTACAATTTGGACTTCCTTTGTGTGGAAAATCATTCCTTCCTTATGTGCACCTACACCTAATCTCCCGGTTCAGAAACAAATTTTATACGCCCTTTGTTAGCTTATCTTGTATATTGTTCATTTTTTTGTTCAATATTAGCCCGAACCTTGGTGTTTAAATCCTTCACAAAATCTGCCTTTTTCTTCCCATCAAGATTAGCATGTTCATCAATAGGCAAAGGTAAAATATCTAAAGGAGTTAAAGGATGACAGTGCATGTCGAGTGCACTGCAAAATTTACCTGACTCTGCATATTAAAATTTGTAGTTGTGATAAGTCGGGATCGAATCCACAGGAAATGTTCGGTTAATTTGCGTACTGAAAATAATTGATGCAAGAAAAGTATATGGGGGGGGGGGGGGTTTGGTTTTTGAACAATTTAGAAAATTAAAGCAAAATTAAACTATCGAAAACAAATTAAAACGAACAATAAAAAATGTGAAAAGTGTCGAGTATAAGTAAGGTCTGGTTCTAGGGTCAATATCGGCCTAAACACAATCTAGCATATTTCTTTATTCTGAAGCCTTTACAATTCTTTTCGGACTATTGATCTGAGACTAATACAACGCTCTACAAATCTCAGTTTTCCCTTAAATTGAATTTAATCAAGATACAATCGTTAATTAAACCTAACCACCGAATAACCTAGGATACGATCTCTAGATTCAATTTGGCAGTCGCATTACGAATTGGAAAACGATCAATATAGGCAGTAATCTCACACGTTCGGGTTATCTAACCTAAGTTATGTTGTTCCTCACGATTAACAATCCTTAGATGCTACTAACACATCAAAAGTAACAATTACGGATTACAATCAATGTTTTAGCAATAGGTCCGAAATAAAACGATCAAAATAATGTATTAAGATCATTAATTCCAAAACCATCAAAATCAATACCAACAACACAACAATCTGAAAAGAAATTACAACTTCAAAATGATAGAAATAGCCTAACCGTGACTTGGCATCGATGTTCTGATTGAACCGGCATCGGGAAGCTAGCCTCCCATCTTCATTTTCATACTCCAAGCACAAATCATATCTCCCATTGTTTCGACACTCTCAAGCTACTCTCCTCTAGTTACTGTTCCTAATGGGACAATTAAATGTGGGAGTTTTAATGATGTTCCACGCAGCTGCTCATGAGCTTCTCTCCACGCATGCGTCCACCACCAGTCCAAGTAGCCCCCATGTTTAGTGCTTCATTTCTTCCGTGTCCCCATATGCCACCACTGTAGCCTGAAAGATAAATAAAAATCGATCCTCACTTAAAAACCCTTTGCGTTGCCTATCTCTAACGTTTTTATAAAAACGCTACACAGGTTAAACGTTTTGTTTAACGTTGACACAACAGCATACACTGTTGCGTTGCTGCGTGGAAACACAACGCATAGGAATTTTTTTAATTCGTTCCTTTAACTAAATAAACAATTGTGCTCCAATTTGTTTTTAGAAAATTGTCTTTTTGGTCTAAAAAATAAATCAATAAATCCAACCTTGCAGTCAACTCAAATTGAACATAAATTGAGCATTTTATGTTAAAAATAGGATTGAAATCACATGTAAATATATAAGAAAATATAAGAAAATTCAATCCTATCAGTCAGTGAAGTCACAATCGTGCTTAAGTATGATCATGATTTCCAACTTTATGAGCGATGTCGCGATTGTGTTGAAGCACGATCATGCATCCTCCTTCTTCTTATTTCACCGAAACTGCAATTCTTCTTCTCTCCTTCCAATTTTTTCCATATTTCTCATGCCTATCTTATTCAACTATCACATAAATCATCTATACTTCTTCCCTTTCAATTCAACTCAACAAAAATGAATCAAAATCTAATATTCAAACTTAAACATCAAAAATTCGATTCTTATACATGCAAATTTCAGTTTCTGCGACTGTTTTTCTTTATCTACTTTCATCTTATACATATTTCCACCTTTCTACTCTTTCATTTCAACAAAAACTTACATTTTATCAACTTTATACCTGTTCTTTAACTCTAAATTCATTTTTTTGTTCATTTCTAAAACACCCAAAATATTTAGTCATACACAGTCACCTACATATCCGCAGTAAACATAACATATATGAATATCATCTTTAATGAATTTTTGCACTAATTTCATACACATTTTTTTGTTGTTCTTTCAACTCCAAAAATCATTTTTACACTATCTTATAACATTTTGATCATCGAAACCCATAAACAAAAATATCAATATATTCATCCTATACTCACGATATACATGAAAATGTCCATTTTTTCCTTGTTCATGTCATGACAATAAATCACCATTTTTTGTTTCATAAACCAACAACTATAAAGGATTTACAAGATATTTACTTAATAAAACTCCAATATCTTCAAAAAATCAAGAAGCCCTAATTTTCCTTCAACTCGCGTATACCATTGTAGAGGTTGGCAAGTTTCGACTTTTCTTGAGGCACTTGGAAGAAAACCAAAGTTAGGAGTAGAAAAAGAAATAGATGAAAACAAGTTTTTACTTTAGTAGAGGTTTAATGAAAAACTATGTGTTAATGAAGAACTTGAGGGAGAAGCTACAAGAAAGATGAAGCTAATAGCACTATACTTGGTCTTTCAAAGTAATTATATGTTAAAACTCGAACTAGACAAGTGACAATTGTCACTTATCTAACATCTAAGCCTTTAACTAAGTTCTTACTGAACTAGTCCGATAACTCTCATCTTTTCATTCCAATCATCTCTAAAATTTTCATTATCAATAACTCATAAATTCTAAAGTTATGTCCAAATTTTCAATGTCATTTTTGTTACGATTCTTATTCCTATTTCTATTTATCTTGGCATGTTTCCTAGTCCAATAATACTCAACATTTTTTGAAATTTTTCCTA
>JANJEY010000004.1:28321169-28347250 GCA_024703695.1 Erythroxylum cataractarum | reverse complement strand
TTCTTCCCTACTCTTTTCACTTAAATTTGTTTAAATTGTTTTTGTGTGAATTAACTTCTGATTTTATTGTAGAAAATATACAAAAAGCTTAAAGATCTATTCAACCCCCCCTTCTAGATCGCTTACAATCCCGAGCAAGCGAGATCATAATTTTCCTGAAAATAACTTAAGCTTTGAATGATAAAGAAGAACTTTTTGTCCTACTGAGAATTGCTTCCTAAAAATCATTTTATCATGAAAAGCTTTAATTTTTTCTTTATAAATTTTCACATTTTCATAAGCTTCATTACAGATCTCTTCTAATTCTTGCAATTGCAACTTCCTATCATTACTAGTCTTTACCAAATCCATGTTTAATTGCTTCATAACCTAGTAGCCTCTATGTTTTATTTCCATACGCAAATGACAAGGATTACTGAAAACTAACATGTACGATAACATGCCTATTGGACTTTTGTAAGCACTTTGATATGCCCACAAGGTATCATCCAAACGTAAGCTCCAATCTTTTATGTTCAGATTCACCACTTTTTCCTAAATTTATTTTATCTCTCGATTGAAGACTTCAACTTGCCCACTCGTCTACGGATGGTATGCAGTTGAAATACAATATGGGCATCATTTTTTCATCAATGTTCCAACAATTTTATTGCATAAATGAGTTCCTTTGTCGCTAATCATAGTCGAGGTATTCCATACTTGACAAAAATGTTAGATTTGAAAAAATTAACTATAACCTTAACATCATTCGTATGAGTAGCTTTTTCTTCTATCCACTTTGACACATAATCTCCGGCTAGAATGATATAAGTCTCACCAAAAGATGAAGGAAAAGGACCTATGAATTCAATTCCTCATATATTATAAATTTCTCATACCAGGATATTTGTAAATGGCATTTGATCTCTTCATCTGAGACTACCTGTTCTTTGGCAACAATCACAAGACTTACATAACATGTAAGAATCAAAAAATAGCTTAGGCCAAAATAGTCCACATTCAAGAATTTTATGAGATGTTCTTTTGAGGACAAAGTGTCCCCTACACATAGATGAATGATAAAAAATTAATATGGAAGGAATTTCATCATCTACAACCACCTTCTAATAATATGATCAATACAAAATTTCCAAAGATGAGGTTCATCCCATATGTAATATTTAGCCTCTCTTTTAATTTTATCCTTTTCAGCTCTAGATAAATCACTAGGTAAGGACTTAGTCACAAAAAATTTACTATGTCAGTATACCATGGAATTACCTATTGAATTGCAAAGAGACTTTCATCTGGAATTTCATCTTGGAGAACATCAAATGTATTGGTTGGAGTGATTCAACTGAGATGATCGGTCACTAAATTTTCAGCTCCCTTCTTGTCCCTTATTTCTAACTCAAATTCTTATTGAAATAAAATCTACCGAATCAACATTGGTTTTGCTTCTTTCTTAGTCAACAAATATTTCAGAGCTACATGTCTAAATAAATGATCACCCGTGTACTCTATAGGTGAGACCGAAAATTTTCCAACCTAAAAACTACAATAAAAATTTCTTTCTCTATCGTGGAATAATTTTTCTAAGTATCATTAAGTGTCATGGAGGCATAGTAAATGACATAAGATACTTTGTCCACTTTTTGGCCCAAAATTACTACAACTGTATAATCTGAGACATTGCACATTAGTTTGAAGGGAATGTCCTATTTCTGTGGCTGAATAATTGGAGCTGTAGTGAGTTGTTCCTGTAGTTCATCAAATGCAATCTTGTATGGCTCATCAAAACCAAATTTCACATCTTTTTGAAGTAGTTTACACATAGGTTGTGCAATTTTTAAAAAATCTTTGATAAATTTCTGATAGAATCCTGCATGACCAAGAAAAGAACAAACTTTCTGCACAGTCACAGGGTAAAGTAAAGATTTGATAACATTAATTTTAGCCTTTTCGACCCCAATTCCCTTATATGAGACTGTATGGCCCAAAATTATGCCTTGATCAACCATAAAATAACATTTTTCATAATTTAAAACCAAATTAGTCTCAATGCAACGTGTAAGCACTTTCTCAAGGTTGATAATGCATGTTTCAAAAGATTCTCCATAAACTGTAAAATATAAATAAAAACTTCCATACAATTTTTCACAAGATTAAAGAAAATACTTACCATATACCTGTGAAATGTCGCTGGTGTGTTACACAACCCAAATTACATTCTTCAGTAGGAAAAGGTGCCAAATGGACATGTGAAGGTTGTTTTCTCTTGGTCTTTTGGTGCAACCAAAATTTGGTGATACCCTGAATAACCATCTAAACAATAATAGTAAGATTTACCTGCAAGTCTTTCAATCATTTGATTAATAAATAGAAGCGAAAATTGATCTTTTCTAGTAACCGAATTTAGCTTCCTATAATTTATGCAAATTTTCTACTCGTTTTGAATATGAGTTGGTATTAATTCACCATCACTATTTTCTATTACAGTTACCCCAGTTTTCTTTGGAACTACTAGACCAGACTTACTCAATTGTTATCTGAAATGGGGTAAATAATTCCAGCATAAAAAAGCTTCAAGATTTCCCTTTTCACTACTTCCATCATGACTAGATTCAAACGACGTTAAGGTTGCCTTACCTCCTTGACTTAATTTTCTATCAAGATTCAATGCATACAAATGGTGGGACTAATGCCTTTTAAATTAGCCACTGTCCATCCGAAAGCTTCCTTGTGTTGTCTTAGAATTTGAATCAATTGATTTTCCTACAAAAGAGTGAGTTTATTTGAGATAATAACGGGTAATGTATCTTGCTCACCCAAAAATATGTATTTTAGACGGTTAGGCAAACTTTTTAACTCCAACGTAAGTAGTTGAATCAATGAAGGAAGTAGCTTGGAGCTATTTCGAGACAGCTCCACATAAGGCAATTGCTTCATTAATTGCTTAGTTTCCTCCAAATGGAAAAATAGAACTTAAAGTTTGTGGTTGGGCCATAACATCTCTATAATTGCTTGCTAGTGTAACACATCTCTCATCTCCAAAATTTTCCCAAGCTCATCTCTTCCATTTAGTGATGATTTTTCCTGCACTCAAGTGTTAATAAAATCCACAGAAACAAAAAATTATTCATCATCCGAATATTTCATGGCATTATATATTGAATTTAATCAATTCACTATCAAATTCTATAGTCAGTGATCCATCATGAACATCAATTTTTGGTCCATTGGTTTTCAAGAACGACCTTCCAAATAAAATTGGAGTTGAAGAAGAAACATCATCACTCCCCATCTGTAAAATATAAAAATCAACTGGAAAAAGCATTTCACCCATTTGAACTAAGATATCTTCTAACACGCCCTTTGGATAAGCATTTGAATGATCAGCTAATTAAATCACTACATTAGTTTCTTTGAGAGGCCCCACATTTAAGGACTTGTAAACATCATAAGACATGAAATTTATTGATGCACCTAAATCTAACATAGCTTTTCAATTTTCAAATCACCAACTTTACAGGGAATAGTGAACATATCTGGGCCTTGATATTTAGGTGGTACCTTTTTCTTTTGCAGTATGGCTGGAACATTCTCCCAATCGATTTTTCTCATCAAATTTCAATTTTCATTTTGAAGTGCAGAGTTTCTTAAGAAATTTAACATAACGAGGGATTTGTTTAATGGCTTCAAGTAAAGGAATATTTAACTATACTTTGCTGAAAGTCTCTCGTATCTCTTTCTCTTGCTCCTCTTTCCTTGCCTTGGTAAATCGACTAGGAAATTGGGGTTGTACAATAAAATTTTGCAGACTTGAATGCATCTTTTTTGGATGATTAGGTGCTTCCTTTGTTACTTCTTCTTCAATTTCCCTTAAGGAGATTTTTGGAGATGGTCCCCTCAATTCCTTACCACTTTGCAACATGATAGCTTTGGCACTTTGATTGGGATTAATTTCTATTTAAGCTGGAAATTTTCTAAAACTTTGTGCCTTCAATCAATTGATGGTTGTTGCCATTTGGCTCAATTGATTTTCAAGATTTTGAATACTAGCTTGAGTTTTTTGTTTAAATGTCATGGTGTTAGTGGCCAAAGATTTAACTATATCATCAAAGAAGACTTGCCTTCGAAATTGGGTGTTATTTATTAATGTTGTCTAGGAACATATGGTTACATATATTGCTGGAAATTTGCAGTAGTTTGTTGTCTTTGAGAATTCCTATAATGCAAATTTGGATGGTCACACCAACTTGGATTATAGATGCTAGAGAATGGGTCATATTTCCTTTGATTTTGCCCAATAAATCCCCCATAGCATTGACTTATTTTACACTTTCTTCTTGCAAAACTGGACATGTGTTAGTAGAGTATCCCAACATTAAACATATTCCATATGCCTTGCTTCTTATTTCTTTGTAACCACAAGTTTCCACACAAAAGATGCAAGATCATCTAATCTCTTCTCTGATGTTGTCACATTCACCTCATTTACTTGTTTTATGGCCAAAATGTATCCCAAATTGTTGTGTATTAGAAGTCATATTCGCTATCAAATCTCTTACAATTTTTGGGGTTTTGTCAACCAAAGCTTCACCGCTTGCAACATCGATCATACTCCTATCCGTAAGCAAAAGACCTTCATAGAAGTATTGAATCAACAATTGATCATTTATTTGGTGATGGAGACAGCTCGCACAAAGCTTCTTGAATCTTTTCCAATATTCATATAATATCTGCCCTGTGTGTTGTCGAATACTGTAAATTTCTTTTCTAATATTAGCAGCTCTTGATGATGAAAAATATTTTTCAAAGAAGAGTCTTTTCATTTTAGCTCATGTTTGCACTTTTTCACCAGTTGAATCATACAACCAATCTTAAGCATTACCTTTGAGAGAAAATGGGAAGGCTATTAGTTTAATTTGCTCCTTAGTCACATTTATAGGCTTTATACCTATACAAACCACATCAAAATCCTTTAAATATTTGTAAGGATCCTCTCCCAGTAGACCTTGAAAAATATGTTTAAATGAATCAGTCATGACTTCATTTTAAAGGTATTGTTGTCCCCCAAATGTAGAAAATTGATGCAATGGGTTTGTTAAGCATCTGTAGGGGTAGCTAGTTCACGAAGAGTGCAATTTGCAGCCATCCTTTTCATCTTCTGTACTTGTTGTCTCTGTTTTGTTTGCTTTCGTAACCTCTTGGTAGTCTTTTCTATCTCTGAATCGAATAGCAATTGAGTTTTCTTGTCTACTCATGTAACATACATATATCGTCAAGAATTTTCCAATAACGGCACCAAAATTTGATAATATTGTCCCTTGAAACCAAATTAATGCCAACTCTAATAATGCAATATGTAGTTAGTGAAGAGTTGAGATCGTTCCCATGAGGAATCTATTGGTAAATGTTTCACAAGTAGAAAACTAAAACAAATTGGGGGGAGTTTCAATTAACATGAATTTTAGAAATTAGAAACAACAAAATTAGAAATAAATGAGAATATTCAAATCTAGAAATTAATAACGAACCTTGGTTTCAGGTCATCTACGTTATCAAACTAACATGGATCATCGATATAAAATTAACTCTATTAATAAATACTCATTAAGTGATGTTCTCTCTTAAGATTAAATGAATAGAAGTAAGTGTTCTAAACACTCTTAGTAGTCAACAACTTAGATACAATCTTAAGTTTAATTGATTAATAACTTTAAGAACTAAGAGAACCAGTGAGCAAGACAATACACATATGTTATATATTTAATCTAGATAAGTATCTTTTTTATAATTTCCAATCCCTAAAGTAAACATGGTAATCCTAATTGTCATTTTAGATAAGCAAAAATGAACGTCAAATCCTACAAATCTGACTGTAAATTAAATCAATCAATTCCTAGTTGTGCACCCTAGAGATTAATCAATTCAATCATAAAAAGCAATACGAAAGATATTTAATATTCATCAATGAAATAAACTTTATTTAGAAAATCTCACTCATACTAGATGATAACATGGTTCCCTTTTAACCAAGAAGAAGGATCTAGCTACTCATAATAGAGGTAAAATCCAAAAAAAAAAGTAGCAGAACAAATAGTCTCCATATTTGCACTTTTCCAGAAAAATACAAAAACTCTAGCCAAAACTAAAGAAAAACAACAGTAGAAAAATGTAAAGATGATGTAACTAGAAGTGTCCTCTCTTCCCTCTTATTGTTATCTTTATCAGATACACTCCTCACATAATCAGGCAGTAGATCCCCACCTAAAAGACAACAACTTGACTCCCTAAATAATAAAAATCCTAAGTGTATCCAATCTATAGTCAAATCAGATTTTGCAGATAAAATTTTCCTTTGCACGTGCCCACGCTTAGTCTAAAAGTTTTCTGCCTACTGGGAATTCAAATTGTCTTTGCTTTTCTTGCATCTTTTTTATTCAAATTCATCTCCCATACGTTGAAAACCATCTCAGAACAATTAAGAAACAAGTTCATTAATTTTAAATAAAAATTTCAACATATTAAAGAGATTTATATCCAAAGTTAGCACAAAAATAACAACTTATCATAAGTTTTAATAATTACGGAGTCTTAGGTTTTGTGAATTATGTATTTAAAGAGTCGTGTTATGTTGTGTTGTGATTATTATATGTTTAAAGTAGTAATATTTGGAGAGTTATGTCGTTATGCTTTTATATATGGTTATAAGCTTTGTTACTTCATATATATGAACTAACCACTTCAAGTTTCAAGCTTTTTATCTTTTTTATAGCCAATAAACTGAGATCATCATAGTAATCAATAGGTCACTTATTATGTTTTCATGTCGAACACCTAGTATGTAAAAATGCTAGTTGAATGATTATTGGATATAATTAAGTACATATCTGATTAGTGGTGAGTCAAGATGGGATTCATCGACTTCAGGTAATGAGTTTGAGCTCTATGTTGTCATTGATCTTAATGGTTGTTTCAAGACCTTGGTCAGGGTGATTGAATGAGTGAGGAAAAGGGTTTTCTTAAGTCATTTACTAGTCATTAATGATTGGCATGTAACATAGTTGGTTATCTAATAGGGTTTGACAGATAAACCATACTTTAGGATAATCTGAAATTGTAATGATGAAAGGTAATAATACACTATCTTTAACCAGGTTCTATCTTTGTAAGGTTGTTACTTCACACTATCCGGCTATTAAGGAGTGTTATTAGACACCAACCTTAATTAGTAGTTAATTAGATTAATTACTACCTGCTTAGTGATGAACTTATGTGGTCACACACTTACGAGTGCAATATTTCCTATTTATGCTTATTTACTTTATTATGAGATAATTTATTAAATAATCTATATGGCATATTATTATATTTTTTGCTAGTACAGAAAATATAATTAATATTGAAAATTCTCTTGTACAAAATAAATGAATAAAATAAAATAGTTTTATTTTATTTCATTTTATAAATAATAAAATTATTTTAAAAAAATGGCAAAGAAGGCGTCAGATGCTGACCTTGCCCTTGGTGGTTTTGTTTTGGTTTTATATTTAACCAAAAAATGAAACAAAGGGTCATGTGTAGTTTTTTCAAGCTTTGAAAAAAGAAACGTTAAAAAAACTTACGAAGAAAAGGTTTTGAAAAAATAGATGCTCTTTCATTTATTTTTGTATTTTGAAATCAACAAGAGAAACAAGGAAAGGAAAATAGTTTTCTCCATTCTTGAAGAAAGGGTTCTTCAAATTTAACCATAGCTATATCAAGTGTTGAAAGCGAGACGTATTTCTTAGTGTAGAGTGCATAGAGACTTCATATTTTTGAAGTTCATTACCGATTAATCCTCATAAATTTCAGGTATTTATTTTTACCCGTTCTTACTATTAGTATGTTTGTTAAACATAATAGATGAATATAGGATTGTAATTTTTTATTTTCTCTATGTATACGATCCTTCAGGTACAATGTCTTACAATTTGCATTCAAGTTTTATTCAAATTATTCAATTATTGAGATTTATAAGAAAATATTTATTATTCTATGTATAAGTTGATATTTATGTTGAAGTAAGTCCTGATTAAGTAGTTTGAGCTCCATTTTCAGAGATGTAAACTTACACATTCTATAATTTTCACCTTTTGAATAAATGTTACTCACATTAAAAAAAAAAGGATATTTTTAATATTTCATAAGTGTCAAATATCTTATACAATAAACACCTTTAGAACATAATCTATATACTTAGACTATAATAGGTAAATAACTTCTATATCGATCTTTATGGAACTAATTCTCATACTTAAGTTGTTACTTTTTCATATACAATAAGATTTGCTTTTAGAATATCATATCTTTAACAATTGAAAATGTGAGCTATTGTTCTCTATAAGTAGTATATCATTACACACTCCCATTAAGAAGGAAAATTATACTCTTACTATAGTACCCCACTCTCGCAAGACACGTACTTGATATCCTGAGTGATATCCGAGTCCGTGTCCCACAAGGGTGGCATACCAGCACACTCAGCCAATCAAACTTAGACACTCGAAACTCAATATAATTTTTTTCACACACGTATGAGGAAATCAGTATTCAAATTCAGGCCCATACTTTATTTCATAAATATTTTCATTTACAAGAGTTACCAACATTTTTCAAATCATCAAAATTTCATTAATCACTAGGGCCCATTTCAGATATAAAACACTCACAATCATAATGTCATTACAATAAAAATGCATTCACATACACATTGTACAATAATTTCAAAATTCATTCCTTAATACACAAATTAGTGGAAAATTCTATATACATTAATTATACTCCCGTTTGCCTAATGGGGTACTCTTCTGAGCCTAAAAAATATTACAAATTTTGGGTGAGTTTTGCGAACTCAGTAAGTGACCATCCTTGATGGCTTACTCAATCACATAAAACATATCGTCACTTATAAACACATAATTGAAATCTTTTCATTTACAATCATTCAATCATTTGGACATTTATCACGTTCAAAAATCAATCAAACTATTTAAATCATACATATCATATGCATATGTAATGCTTATGAGACTCACTTTCAATTTGTTACTTTGTTGTGACCAAGTGTCTTTAATTATCCCATATCCATTGTGGATATCGGGCTCATTTTACATAGTGAGCCTTTGACTTTTAATTACTTTATGAGCTCGAGGTTCTTGTTCACATTCTGAGCTTTAAGCTCTTTTTTGGTGGTTACTCTGATCACAACTGCCTTTATATTTTATGCATTCATGTAATGGAATGCATCAATTATATATAATCAATCAGTCACTTTCACATGTCATCTATGTTGAGAATCACTTTTTCATTTATATGCATATTCACATTGTATAATCATTCAATTCATAATATAAACAAAACAGTAATAAAGCAAGACTATCTAGGTATACTCACAGTATGCTCCAGATTAACATTTGTTTATAAGATCGGGAAATGTCTAGATGATGGCACTCTATATGTTCCTTTATATCATGCAAAACATACACATATCACAAATTGGCACAATTGTAAGTGTTTTATAATACACATGTATGTATATAAAATATGCATCATGTATGCCATGACAATCCTGGTTATCACTCTATTATTCTCGTCACCTAAACATCCGCATTTCCAAACTCATATAAGTACCATGTATACTTATGTTCTATACCTCAATAAAATCATTAGAATCCCAATTTATAACTCATTTAATCAAAATCTAGATTCTTCCTAAAACACATCTCCGGGTCTACAATGCATGATCAATCGTACAATAAAAATGAAGTAATTTGCGAACACTTCCTTTATGAGAATTTTCTTTCTATCTCTTAGGTTCAGTATTGTAAAGTTATACTCCAAATATTTTCGGATTGCTTCTATTCTGAGACAGTGCCCTGCATTCAACTTCCACCAAGAAATTGAAATTCTTAGAGTTCGATTTAGGAATTTTATTTATGCACATAATTTTTATCCCTATATCTCTAGTTTACTCCAAATAAAAAATCATTCAATTTGGATAATTATAGAGCAAGATATGCCCAAAATACCAAAACATGTTCAGTGCAGAAAAAAGTTTGCCACAACGAATTCCTCTCGAAAGGGATTCTCGTGAAATTTTCACAAGTTTACTGTGAAGAAACCTAAAGTTGGCTATGATGAACTTCACCCAAAATAAATCCTAGCTAAACCTTCAAGTTCTTCGCGGCGAAGCAAGGAGTTTGTCGCGCGAACTTCCACAAATGCATACCAAGTTTTTCAGCTTCAAGTTAGATTTTGAGACTCTTATAAATAGAATTTAAATTCAACTTCTTCATAAAAAATGTAGTTATACGTCTCTAGTTTAATACAAATCAATAATCATCTTATTTGGATAACTAGAGAAAATGTTGTAGCTAAAAGACTGAGGCATACTTAGTGAACATTTCCAGTCAATCATCCTTAAACTTTCCAAAATTTTATACCTAACATAACTTGTACAAAGATCACCCTTTTCTACTTCATTTACTCCTCATTCTCAACTCCATTTCAAATACAAAACATTCACCAACAAAGCATGATCCAAATTTGATCATTAACTAAAAAACAGAACATAAACATTTACCCATTTATTATTGATTTTCTGCACGCATCTTAACCTTATGAAGAGGATCATTCAACCTCAAAACATCTCTATGATAAATTATAAATCATTAATCATCATACATATACAAAAACAAGAAATTTACCTAAGCATTTCATCACTCATGTTCATCATACATAAAACACCATCATATGCCATTTAACCTCTAACAATCATCACAAATGCTTCATTCAACCAACCCCATAATATTTAACAAGCTACTTTCTTGATTTAGCTTCCAAATCTTCAAAAATCAACATTAAGCCCTAACTCTTTCATCTCCACTATCTTCATCTTCTTAAGGGTTGGAAGGTTTGGGTTTTTGGTGAGAATGAGAGAGAGAGAGCAAGGTGAAAGATTTTGTCAAGACTTAAAGTTGTCTAGGTTGGGTGAGTGTGTCGTGAATGAAAGAAAAGAAAGAAGAAGGAGAGAAGAAGGCATGTTACAAAAATCATGGTGAAAGACCATGAAATGGTCTTTCATTTTGGTAAACAATCGTGGGTGAGATTTGTGGCAAGGCAAGTGACACTTGTCACTTGTCACATGTCACCTCCCCATGGTTTCATTTGGTCCACTTTAATAACTAGTCCATTTTGTCTCCAATTTCTAATCCAATTGTCTCCCAATTTTCAATGGCATTTGTCAATAAATCCTAAAGTCTTTCATCAAAATTTCTATTTCCATTGGACAGTAATTTCTACTACCATTTCACAATTATTTTGCCACTTGGCATTTTTCTAGTCCAAAATACCCTTAAATTTCATAAAATTTCCAAAATTTCACCAAAATTTTTGAGTAAATAAATTTACTATCCGAATCAAATTTTCACACTTATAATCCACAATTTCAAATATAATCACATTTATAAACAATTATACCTGGAAATTGTTAATGAATGCATGTACAATTATTTTTATGTGCAAAGATTAAAATTCATATGCGTATATGCTAACATTATGTATGAGCATAAAATGTATTTTCTTAATCTCTCTTTGAGCTCACATGTACCAAATTTTAGGGTTCTAACCCATTTCGAGTGGTGTCGATGGGTCAGTGAAGACGTAAGGCATCCACGAGGGAGGGGATATCCTAGTAGCACTAAAAGTATGGGCTCTATCCCACATCGGTTGGAAAGGAGAACGAAGCATGCCTTATAGGGCTGTAGATACCTTCCTTTTATAGATGCGTTTTCCATGCCTCAACGCATCGAATCCCATCAAAATTCTAAAGTTAAACGTGCTAAGGCAAGAGCAGTACCAAGATGGGTGACCTTTTGGAAAGTCCTGCGGGAGTAGTGCCCTCAAGAAGCCTACAAATTGGAAAAATAAAACTATGCGAGTGCTTGAAATGACGACCTTGGCCTAAAGTGAACAACATGTGCAAGCGGGTGGTCTGGGTTGTTACACTTACTATCCTTCTTATAAATATGATAAATACATATTCATCTCCAAGATAAACTTTTTATCATGAAAGTAATCTTTCAATATCTTGTAGTCTTTCAACCATATAACAAATTTATTTAAAAAGGCACTAGTTCCATTTGGATGTTTTGTTATAATATTTAAACATTTTCAAATTTTACTCTCACTACTTATCTAGAAAATCATTCTCTATATTCATTAAAACAAACATTTTGTTTAATATGGTTTGTAATATGATATTCAATGTATCTAATAAGTGTAAATTATAGTATGTTTTAGAAGTTTTAGAGTATGTTTTTAGTGTTTTATTAAAGGATAATCATTTGTTTTGGACTTATAGTTATTTTTTTTGTTATTTTTTTATATGTTTTGTTTGATTGATTGTTGTTTAAGGTAAGAATTAAATCTTGATAGTATGTTTCAAGGGTTGTTTGATGTGTTTAGTGATGAGTGGAGAAAGGGAAAATTAAAGAAAAAATAAAGAAAAAGCTGGAGAAATATGTTTGGCACAATTGTGCACAAGGAGGAAGTATAATGGAAGTCTCTGGCACGATAATGCAAAAGAGAAACAGCATGTCATGCACAATCGTGCAAGGTAGGATGTGAGTTTTTTTTATATACTTTTCACGTTTCCAACTATTTTCGGAAGATAAATACACGGAAAAACCATAGAAAAAACCCTTAAAATTATAAAAAAAATATATCACTTGACGACTTAAAAAACATAGTTTCAGGGGATCAAAAGAACAAAAATCTCAAGAACAAGATTGCAGATTTTCTAGTATAAGGCAAAGAATAGAAGACTTCCAAATTCAATTCTCTACTCTTTTCTTGAGAAGACTTCCAAATTCAATTATCTACTCTTTTCTTACTTCCTTATGTTGTTAAATATTAACAATGATTAAGTTTGGATACATAGTTACATGTATGGATTTCTAAATTTCTTTTTAGGAATTGCTCTTGATTTATTTGTTGAACTTTACATTCTTAATGAGATATCCTTGTGATGTTTATTACTTTATATTCAATTTGAATTGAGAGATTGGATTGTATCATTTATGCTGTGTTGCACAGTAAAAGTTGGTGCCTCAATAGACCTATAAACATCAAACTAATACGAAATTAAAGAGAGATCTTACTTTTTTTTATTTATTTCATAGGATTGCTTCAAATCTAGTTATATAATTACAAAGAGTTTTGATAGATTGAGATATCACAATTCAATCTCTATCTATTTTAATTGTGATTATTGGATTAGATCTTGAGATAGGGAAATCATAATTATTAGATCTCGAGAATCAAGTATGATTAAATCAAAAAGGTAAAGTGAAAGCATAAGGATATAAGTAATTCCTAATTTTCATCATTAATTAATCTATCAAATTTATTGTTGCAACTGCCATTGTTTAGTTATTAATTCTTTGTTTTTAGTTTAATTCCTAGTTATTATTATTTTCCATAAAAAAAGTTTATAAGAATTTTTAGATGACTACTATAAACCTCATCAGATGACACTTTTTAGACTATAAATTATGATCTATATAATTGCAGTAAAGAAAGTTTTTAAATTAAAACATAAACAAAATTTTGGCATTGTTATTGGAGATTTGTTTTTTTAGCACCTACTACAATTCAAGTTACCTTACTTTAAGGACTTTAACACTTTTCTTGTGTGATTTTAGGCTCACAAACATAAGATCTACAAGGAGTTCAAGCAAATTAAAAGATACGCAAGTTGTTGACATCACCAAGTAAAAGAGGGAGGTTAAAAAAGCAAGATTCCAAAAAGTAATAGATATAGCAATGGTAGAGGAAAGGAAACAAAAAGAACATCAACAAAACCTTATGGACTTCATGAGGCCATGGTTCAACATAAACAATAAGGAATAATGAGACCACCAGTGTAGACCAATGTCTGAAATCAAACTAGCACTGTTGTATATGTTGCAAACCAATGTCAAACTTTACGGATTGGCTAATAAGAATCCTAACGCTCATTTGGAAAACTTTTTGGGGATTTGTGAAATGTTCCTATACAATGGCCTAGCAGAAGATGTAGAAAAGATGATACTCTTTCCTTTTACTCTTAAAGATTGAGCTAAGTCATGGTTAAACTCTCTCAACCTAAAGAACGTCACGATATATGAGTAGCTAGTGTAAGCCTTTTTGGATAAATACTTCCCTTTAGTAAAGATCACTAGGCTCATAAAGGAAATCACTAATTTTTAGCAAAGTGAAAGGAATTCATTATATGAAGAATGGGAGAGATTCAAAGAGTTACAAAGAAGTTGCCCACATTATAACTTACCAAGAGAGTTCCTTTTACAAATGCTTTATAATATTGTGGATCCACCTACATGAGGCACCATAGATGCAACAGTTGGCAGCTCTTTAATGAGAAAAACAATTGAGGTAACATATAAATTATTAAAAGAGATATCAAATAATAACTGTCTATAGACATTTGAAAGAAGTAAATAGGAGCTAATCTTTAGAGATTAAAAGGGAGTGCTTTTTGTGGATTTAATGAAAACATTACAGGCTGAAGTATCAAACTTAGAAACACAATTGAACAACCTAAAAGTCACTTCTTCTAGCCCACTTAAGGAAATTCAACATGGATGTGAATTATGTGGGCAAGAAAGCCTTGGCTTAGTTGATTGCATCCTAGTGAAAACAACTACATAAAGTAGCTCAACTTCAGGGGAGCACAATATGGTCGAGTGGTGATTTACTTAAGATAAGTATGTCAATTATGAATTACCACAAGTGCACGACATAACTATAGCTATTACCGGCAAATATGAGTTGATCCCATGAGGAGAGTGATTAATAGTTGTTATTGTTATTCTATTATCTACTCTACGAAATTTGTTGTAATTTTTAATTTAAAAGAAGATAAAACTAGAGTAAGTAAAATAAATGGGCAACAAGTTTAAATCACAAATTTAAGGAAGAAATAAGAAAATTACCGATATCAAAACATTAGTAATTAGGTTTCGATTACCCCTAAACCCTTAATAGATTAATCTTTTATTATGTAAACTTTTTTTAATTTATTAGACCGTGGAGACTCCTATGGTATGTTAATAGCTGACCATGAGTCTATTAACAACTAATTATAAGGTTTTCAACCGAATTACTTAGGTTAAAGTTTATAGGATTGCTTTACCAATTTTTGAATCCCTCTATTAAGTTTGACCCTAATCTAGAAAATTTATGTCATGTTATCTCTAAGGTTGCAATCAACTCCTTCTAATTATGGTATATCTATTCATGAATAGGATTTCTCAATCTCTATGTATGAAATCAGGTTGTTATCTAATATTCAGATATATTAAAACATAAATAAAAACATTTAATTGGATCACAATTTTCTAGTCAAACCAATTGCATTAACAAAAGGATCAAATCATATTAAAGTATCAACATAGGGTTCGTCTAACCCAAATACTAACAAAACATTTAGATACACATGTTTAAACACAAAATCAAACATAAATAGAAAGAAAAATAAATTGAAGACAATGGGCTTATAATTCTAAATATCCATGGTTGTCTTCTATTGAGTATTTTTACATTGTAGAGGTTTGATCTTATATTCTGATGGATCTTTCATTGAATTCCTCATGTTTTCCAGCTTCTTTGGATCAAAATTGGCACTTGATCCTTGAGAGTTTCAGAACACCTTTTTTTTGTCTCCTCTCTAGTTTGCCTTTGAAAACATCTTTCGTATTGAATTCTAGGATTTTGGTCAATGTATGCACTACGGTGCATCAGAGCTTGCATAACCAAAATCTATAAAAATCACAAATTTGCATAACTTGAAAGAAATGCATGAGTTGATGCATGGTCGTGCATCTCTTTTGTGCTTCGAATCTTCATTTATGCTGTGTTTTTTTTTTCTGAATTATTCTCCTTTAAGTCCATGAAGGCAATTGTACTCTATAAGCACACTTAGAGTGAATTATGACCAAATACACAATAAAAGTATAAAATATTAAGCAAAAATACCTTAAATATGAGGTATAAATATGATCAATTATGTATCTATCAAACATCCTCACACTTAAGCCTTTACTTATCCTCAAACAAACCATAATAAAAAATATAAATCTTACAACATCAATCCCTTATCAATTTCAATGTATCCATTGATACTATAAATTATTATATCCTATCAAATCAAATTAACATACAATTGGAATCAAATAATCCTAAAAGTAACATTCTAAGTCAATATTAATAACAATCACATCAATAATTACATTGAAATCAAAAACATTAATCATTACACGCTTACTAAGATTTCATTCAATGCATTCAAGTGTTTAAGGTGGAAAGTATCAAAAACTCTCAATCAATACATAGTAGAACTCTTAACATATGCTTGCAATAATATCACATCTCCACCACTTATGTATAAACTAGAAACAAAAATTAAAACGTATTTATAAGGTTGTAATGGGGCTTAGGTATGTTATACTTAGGATAATAAAAATGGTTGAATTGAAGGAAATTTACTAAAGAAGAAATTTTAAGACTTGTTTACACATACAGTTCCTTTCAACATAATTCTATTGGTACCATAAACGTATTCATTTTTTTAATCGTATATTGATTTTTTTAATCAATCATTGAGTATTTAGTACCACAATCAAAAAAATATTGGACCTTTCAATAATTCCAAGGCTTAGCAAGTAGATAATGTAAGTAACCTTCAAGGTTCAAAACAATAGTCTTAAAAAAAAAAGGATAAAAGTTAATATGTGGGTTTAATTAATGAAAAAGGCTAAGGTTCAACTTGGTTATTCCTAAAGGTAAATTTAAAGGTTGGTAATTTTCAAAGAAATAAGCTTAAATAAGTTGTTGAATCTAAGTGCCTTTATCATGTTAGTGTTTCTAATTTTGACAAATATGGTCTCAATATGCATAATAAAAGCAAGTTATAGAATCATTCTACATCGATAACACATTGAAAGAATAACAAAAGCCTAAAAATTTTGCTCTCAGACTCCAAAACTCACAAAAAGATAGGTATTCCATGTGTAAATAATATGCAATCTCATTCAACTTGAATATATCAATGATTATTAAAAATATGGCTTATAAAAGCAATGTTATTCTAATTATCATCCTTTTGCATACTAATTCAATTTAGTATTCAACGATGAAATACAATACTTATGGACGTATTTCAACCAATTCAGAAAATCAATCAAAAGAATTTATAATCAAGATTATAATAAGCTTAAAGAAATCATTAAACATTATTAAACTCATCCCCATACTTAAAGTTGTACATTGTTGTCAATGTTAACAATATAAGCATTTATGAAAGTGAGAGGGTTTTGTGATACTTTCTTGATTATGAGAATTTTTTGATTTTAGATCTATCCAATGTTAACTACATTTTTCCGAAATATGAAAAACGAAGGGATAAAAAGAACATAAGGAATAAAAATAACACTATTGAAAATAAAAATAAAAGCATAATTAATTATAATGTTAGAGAAAACAAGATAATTAATGAAAAAAATGAAAAATATACATAAAAGATAAAGAAAAAGGAAGAATATAGAAATTAAGCATCTCTCACATCTGGTGATCCTGGCTCATATGAAAAAGGAGGGTTCTTTTGGTAAAAATATTGGCTAGGTAGAGGACTTGCAAATAAAGTGCCCTAGTTGAATGGTGGAGGATAAACATTAACTCCCAAATGGCTCACTACTGATACCATCAGGTCTCCCATCTATGCTACTGAAGTCTTGAGCCTTTTATCCATTCCACAAGTTTTGGTTACTATCATTCCAAATGAGCTATAATCTGTTAGTTTAGATGAAATTTGTCGAATGCTCTCCCTCCTGTTTGGGATGGTGATGACTATGGTTTTGGTTATTGCTCCTTAGGTCCTCTCGATGCTACTGGCTCATTGGGCTCCCTAACAAGCATGTACACTATTCCTGTGGGCTCCCAATGTTGATGAACCATGTGTATATGATGCATTATTGTCAAGTTGAGTGCCACCATAGTCGTCATCTCTGGCATTGTCGATAGTCGATCAAAAACTCCCATCCTTTGTGCTAGCCTGGTCATGTAAGGTCCAATACATAACGTGTTGACCTTCTTGTCCACACTCTAACACCGAATAATATGGACAAGCACATGTCCCAAATGGATAGGCACCCACTCACTCATACTCTAGAGATAGAAGACATCCACATTTTCTATGACTCCCCAGCTATCTCCTCGACCACTCAAAGTATGATTTAGAGTACCATGGATGTATCAATGTGTTATGGTGATAGACTATAAGGAAGATCAATTCATAAAGCTTGATACTCTGGTGTTCCCTGTACTCTCGATCATACAAATCCCAGGTAATGGAGAACTCAGTATAGCTCATTTTGTGCATCTCACCCATCATCTTGAACTAGAATGAGATGGGGTGATCCTCATTGTAACATTCCTTCTCCATAGAGAGTATGGAGAGGATCTCCAAAGTCAGCTCTCTATATGATGGTTCCACAATTTCAAACAATTGGGAACATGCTCCTACATCTACCAACTCCCTTACTTGTTGGGCTAACCAAATCTGCTCCAAAACCTCCCAATTGATGTACCGATTCACTCCAAACTTCTTGTCTTTCAACCTTTAGTAATGTTCTTCTTGAGCCTTGAAATTAAATAAAAGCATCTGTGGCCTCTTTGGGAGTTAGGTTGTCATAGATGACTCGCCTTAATGCCTCTTTCTTGAAGTCTCTTTCTCGAGTCATGATTGTGTCATTTTGACTGAGACTTTAACAAATGTGAGAAAATTACCATATAAATAACTATGATATGCTTTTCAACATGCTTAATTTCGATCATTCTCAATACTTATCAATTACAAAAATAAACTAAACAAAAAATTAAACAACTATGAAAAATTAGCAAAGTACTTAACAGAAATAACTAAACAATTAAACAAATTTAGTAAAAAAATCAATTAACAAACTAATTTAATTTCAAATTTTAAATTTGGAATTATGCAATTAACAAATTAAACTAATTAATTGTTAAATTACAATTTTAACCCTAAAATTGTAATTAAAAACTCTAAAATCATAATCACACAAAATGGAAGTAATTAAACATGAACACATGCAATTAAAACAAGCCCAGTCTTGATTGATGTTATAATTGATTAATTAACCTAATCAAAGACTAAAAGATCACAATTAAAAATGTAATGAGACAAAACGCAAGTTTACTCAAATTAAGTTGAATTGTCACCCAAGTTTCATGCAAATTTGTCAAATGAACACATTAACACAATTGGATAATTCAATTTATCAACTTTAAAACTATAATCAAACTATCAATTACACAGAATTAATATGGATTCATAATTTACAATTCAGGAAATTCACATAATATACAACAAAATAAAACAAATTATTTAATTAAACAAGTACTAATAAGTGAAATTGAAGTAATTACTCATTTGGGTGTTACTATATTGGCCAAAAATTGCAAGATTTTGGAATGGGAGAAAAGAGGGCAGTAGAAATTTAAGAGTGAATGCGAGGGAAATGACAAATTTGAAAGGTTGGGCATTTTTAACGTGCATCATAAGAGTGCACGGTCTGATACATGGTCATTCATCAGACAGTGTAACTCACTAAATTGTAGCTTTTCGCAAGTTTATACATTCTGATAAACATTTGTGCATGAGAATGTGCAAAACTACTCCAATAAGTCCAAAGAGGGTATAACTCTCTGTAAACATGTGCAACTTTAAAATTTAATCCTCAACCTAATTTTAAATGTTAGAATTATAACATATGACACATCACCTCTAAAGTAACTATTAAGCATAATTCTCCCTTAAAATGCTTAATTTTGCTATCCTAAAGAGCTTTTAAAAAATTAAATTAATTAAAACCTATACTAACACAAAAGTAAACAAATTAAAATCGAAATTAAAATAAAACTACAACTAACTCATGGGTTGCCTCCTATACAATGCTTCTTTATGGTCGTTAGGTCGACGTACCTTATCCGCTTAAGGTGGCTTTTGTTGTAACCTTACCACAAGTTCCATAACTTGTAGGTGGGATACCTTTCTACACTTTCGCCATGTTTTCCCTTAGGTTTATTCCCTTAAACTTGTATCTTCTCTAGTGGATTCTTACATGTGGAGTCCTATAAAACTTCTTGACTTCAATAGTATCCAAAAAATCAAAAGAACATCTTCTAGCATCTGAGATTTTAAACGTAACCTTCTCATCCCTAACTCTTAAAGTTAACTCGCTTCTATCATCATCTAAAAGTGACTTGGCAGTTGTTAGGAATGGTTGCTCAAGGACTAATAGTACTTTTGAATCTTCCTCTATGTCCAAAATGGTAAAATCAGTTGGGACAAACGAACTTATCGACCTTAATAAGTAAATTTTCTATGATTTCGCTAGGACGTCTTAAAGATCTATCAGCCATTTGAACGCACATCCTAGTTGGTTTAAGTTCTCCTATTCCAATATTTTTAAAATAAGGGATAAGACATCATATTTATATTATCCCCTAAGTCAACCATAACCTTATCCACCTTTAAATTTTGATACTATAAGGAATATAAAAATTCTTTGAATCAACTTGTTTCTTTAGTAATGTGATCTTCTTATCAGAGCTCTCTTTATTTAGCACTTCCATCTCTAACTTCCTTGGTTCCTCCTTGTTTAATAATGTCTCATTCACTAGCTCTATATTCTTTGGTCATTTTACAAGAGGTTTAACAAGGGAAAATCACGTCCTTGTATGGATGTTTCTGTTTTCTAATGTTTTGTCCTTGATTTTTGAATGAATTTTATAATCAACTCATCTATATCTGGTTCCCTTGGTTGTGATGCTTGTGATTAAAATCCAGGAGGAGGGTTGTTTCTTTGCTTTCCTTGGTTACCCCATGAGAAGTTAAGGTGGTTCCTCCAATTAGGATTATATGTATTACTGTAAGTATTATTTTCTAGTCTAGGAGCATTCCCCAAATAATCCACGTGTTTCGGTTGAGCTAATTGACATTCCTATCCCTGATGGTCTAACCCACATGCTTCACTCTACTTTACCTTTCCTTGACGAGCCATAGTCAATTTGTCTATCTTCTTAATCAAGGCCTTCACTTGACTTGTCAATTGCGCCACTCCATCCACCTTGTAAACTTTTTTTGGCCTAATAGTTCGTGCTCTAGCTAAGCACCACTGGTAGTTATTCATGACCATATATTTGATCAACTCTTGGGCTACTTCAGGTGTTCCATTATTTAACATCCCTTTAACTGTTGCATTTATCGACTGTTTTGTACTTTGACTTATCTTGTTATACAAAGTCTATATTTTCATCTATAATGGTAGCATATGATGAGGGCATCATCGGAGCATCTCTTTGAATCTCTCCCAGGTGTTATACAATGATTTACCATTAGTTTGGGAGTGTGACAAAATATCATTTCGTAGCTTCGCATTCATTTTAAGGGAAATTACTTTAACAAAAAAATTTCCGACCCTTGATCCCATGTCATAAGTGACGAATATGGCATAGAATTCAGCCACTGTTTAGCCTTTTCTCTTAGGGAGATTGGAAGTAGACACATTATAATTGCATCATGATTTGTTCCATTAATTTTAAAAGTATCACAGATCTCTAAAAAGTTAAAGATATGCATGTTGGGGTCTTCGTCTAGAAGTTTATCAAATTGGACTAATTGTAGCACCATTTGGATGATGTTTGACTTGATCTCAAAGTTGCACAATTGAACAATTGGCCTCATTATGTTAGATTCTGCACTAGTTAAGTCTGGTCTAGCGTAGTGAAACATTGTCTGTGACTGCCATGTTGTAAGATTCCCTAATGTCTACGCGACCTTTCAATTTTTTGATCTAACGATCTAGCTTAAACTATCGCAGATTTATCCTACGAAGATTCCTTTGCATAGCTATTTCTATTTCATGATCTGCATCTAGTCAAGTCTTGCATGTACTCCAAGTCAAACTGACGTAGAGCTTAAGTCTAAAACTAAAGAAAATAAACTAAACAAAAATAAAGGAGAATAAAAGAAACTAAAGTAATGACTAGATTAATAAAAATTAAGTTTTCCTAATATCACTAACTTCAGGAACGATGCCAAAAATTTTATTGACTTGAGATGAGTTTCTTAATTATGAATTACAGTAAGTAACGATAAATACGAGTCGATCCTACAAGGATTGTGATTATCAGTAAATTACTAATATCAAAAGATTAGTATCTAGGTTTCGAATCTCCCTAAACCTTTAATAGATTGATCTTTTATTATACAATTATTTTGATGATTTATTGGACTGTGGAGACTCCTATGGTATGCTAATAGGTTTAACCCTAATCCGGAAGATTTAAGTCATGTTACTCTAGAGTTGCAATCAACTCCTTCGAATTATGATATCCTATTCATAAATAGGATTTCTCAATCTCTACGTATGAAATCAGGTTATGATCTAACATTCCGTGTTACACCCTCATACCCTTTGGGAGGATATGCAAGTTCCACACAAAACAAACCTAAAATAATCCAAACCATACTAAACATTCCTGACATGCATTTCCAGAAACTCAAGCAAACAAACATTATAATCCATGAGGAGTTATTTTATAAACAAAACATAATATACATCATACATAATGAACTTATCAAAATTTATGCCATATATATTAAATCCATCCTGTAGTAAGGTTATTACAAATCATTTATAGGATATTACGAACCTTATCCAGAAATGTACAAAATGTCTCATTACATTAAATGCAACCTAAAAACAAACTCAAATATACATCTTGTCAAAACAAAACACATCCTCATTTGGCTAGTGCGGTTGTCCCAGCCTTAAGTCTTCTTATCAAAACCTACACTGAGGCAAAACTATCATGCTAAGCATAAAGCTTAGTGAGGAATAACTAAATAGGATACATAATGATGACTGTTTCTAACAATCGTCTCATATTCACATGTTTAAAATCAAATCATATCATAAGCAATCTTTAGTTATTCATATTCAAGAGTAACCTAAACATTACGTGTCTCAGAATAGCTTATGATTCATCAATACAAAAAAACATATAAATATCAAAACAGGATGTCATTGCTTCAGAACAAAATGCACGAGTCTCAAAATAGAACATAATTGTGTCAAAATTTGTATCAGATCAAAATTTATCTTATTTTAGGTTAGAACTTGTTTATAACATAATTGAACATATATCAAAGTACAAACCAGGTTAGCCTGTTAATCCTTTGTACAGAAGTGGGTAATAACTTCAATACTATATTCTGGAGCAGACAATTGCTTATAGATTAAAAAGAAATCTAGCTCGTAATTAAAAGGAGCCTAAAACATGAAAGCCTAGTAAATATTTAGCTAGAGAATTTATGGATGACAAAAGTCCAAAATGTGGAGGTTGAACATTCTGAGAGTGAGTCATGGACACAATATAGAAACATAACTAAGTGGGCTAGAAGTGAGGAAGTTACAAGCGAGATGCTTGAGGCTGAGCTTAAAAGAATAGTGGCTTAGCTAGAATGTGAGAAGTGGAAAAAACTTTTTGAAGTTGAGAAGGTTATATACTTTACTAGCACCATGGAAGAAAAGGAAACACTACACATAACCTCAAGGAATCTCAGGGAGACAAACAATCAAACTACTCTAAAAAAACCTTGTTATTATTCTAACTTTCTTTACATTGTGTATTCTTTTTTATTATCTCAAATTACCTTAGTAGCTTGTAATTTCCTTTTGTTTAAAGAAAATCATTTCTTTAGTCCAAATCTTATTTGAACATATTTTAGCATTTTGGTAGCTTAGAAACTTCTAAAGATTGTTTATATCATTAATAAAAAAATTAGGCACAAATTTTGTGAAAATTCATCCTTGGCACACCTGAATTTAGATTAATGCCAATAGTTAGTCAAGCTTTGTTTTAATTTCACAAGTTCCTTTTTAGTATCCTTTTTCTTGCGTTTATTTTGCTTTAGTTTTTATTATTAGGTCATATAGTGTTGTAGATTATGCACTTTACTTGGTTTTGTTTTGACAATCTAACATTTGTTTATTTAATCTTTCTATGATAATAGTAGAGGTTTTAGATGTCATTGATTTATCTTCGAATCATTTTGCGTATATGTAGGTGATGTGAGCAGGAGCAAGGATCACTATGGAGATGGCATCCGTGATGGGGGAGAGTTTGTCATTCCAGTTGAATCTATGTCCAAAACTAGGACCGAGAGACTCAAGGATGTTCTTTATATGCATGCGGGCTAATTTATGGGGTGAAGGGAGTGCACCAAGCCTATTGGAGGAGAGCTATCTGGAGGCGAGTCTATGATCAGACTTAGAAGGGCGTCATGTCAGTCTTAGGTGTGTTTTTATTATTCTATTTTGGATTTGTTTTAAGTTATAATTATATTTTAGGCTTCCATGTATTTTAAGCCTAAGTCTTTTGACATTAAGCTTAGGTATAAATACTTATATTTTAGGATTTTTTGGAACACAATTTTTTTTAGAATGTTTTCTTGTGTGTCGTCGGCCATCTTGAGAGGAGAAAACCCTTTTATTCTTTTCAACTTAGGAATTGAGCATCACTTATCAACCGAATTAGAATGTGGCGTGATTTTGATCTTAACAACTTTCTTGGTTTGTTTTTTACCCATTATCTAGGTTGCTCGAGACAAGTTCTTCATAAGATCTAGTAGGTAAATTTGAAACCCTGCATATCATATTTAATTTTATTTAATTTGAATATGTCATCTTCTTCTTTGCTTGAATACGAACTTTTCGATCTTTCAATTCCGTGGTGCACGTTATTTGGTATCAAAGCCTTGGTTTGGAGGAGAATTCTTATTCAACTCCATCAAAATTCAAGAAACCGCCGCCCATCAACATCCAATTATCATCGATTCATCAATTTAGGTATGATTTAACTTTTGACCTAGGGTTTCAATCTTTCTTCTTGTTTTTATTTTAGTTAGGGTTTTCAATTATTTGTTGAAACTTTCAACTTATATAAAAAAAAAGTCAAAAAATCCAAAAAATTGGGAAAAATCCAAAAATCTAAAAAAATCAAAAATAAAAAAATCTGAAAAATAAAAAGTTGAGAAAAAAAAACGAAAAAATCTAAAAAAAAGAGAAATTTAAAAAAATTTCCAAAAAAACTGAAAAAAAAATTCTTCCTTTGCTTTCTTTGTTTCATCATATGCATACTTACTAATTGGTTTGAAATTTTCGCATCCTTTTGATTCTTTTGATCTGTTGAGAATTGGTTCCGAGTGGTGAATTGAATTTCAGAGGAGATTGTGTGGTAAAAGGCAAGAGTGTGTGAGCTTATTTGAGGGAGTTATTGTTGTGACTTAAACATGAGGGGAGTGACATCATTTGAGTGAAGCACGTGAGGGAGTATGTGAGGTTGTTTATCACAAACCTTGTTTTGCAGGTATATCATTTTATTTACAATGTCACAGGGAGGTAGTAATGATGACAATCAAGGGAGAGATGCAAATATCGTTTTCACTTTGAGAGGCATGCAGCAACAATTTGAGAGGTTCCATTTAGCCTTAAATGAGGTCAGGGGACAAATCAGTGAGCTCAGACAAGGGAGACGCAAGGAACCTCAGGGCAGGCATGTAGGTGTGATACAGAAACCCCAAAAAAACAAGATTCTTGAAACCCCCGAATCCTATTGAATCAAAACCTCAATCTTTCTATTCTAATAACATGCTAGTTCAAACCCCAATTATAAGAAATTGAGACCCAAACCCAAAGAAAATTGAAGAATTGAACATGCCACAAATGATTACCTTGATAAGTGATGCAATCCTTGAAGTAACAGTAAGAAGAACACACCTTGATTGAAAAGAATATCTCTCAATTTCGTTAATCAACCAAATCTAATGTTTAAAAGGATAAAATAAGGTATTTATACCCTTGCCCACGACCTAAACCTAAAAGGAATAGGTTACAAGACCCTTTAATGCT
>JANJEY010000004.1:28309262-28321069 GCA_024703695.1 Erythroxylum cataractarum | reverse complement strand
AGCATTCATTTATCATCATCTTAACACATATTCTATTCAATTCAAGTATCAAACATTTCATATTATAACATGAAATCAAGTTTATCATCCCTTTACCTTCTTAACTTAAAAAAACAATTCCAAAGAAGCAAGCCAACTATTCTTCCAAGCAACCAAACATAACTCCTAGACCATGGTGCAAATTTCAACACCAACACAACAATAACACAGAAAATAGCAAAACCTTCTTCTTGATACAGTAACTTACAAAGATTCCAAGTGAAAATGATCCAAAAATAAGAAAAATTCTAAAAGTTGAGAGGGAGTGAGAAGTTTCGGTGGTGAGAAGCAAATGATAGAGAGAAGGCAGCAAAAACACCAAAATGAGCTAGAATGAATCTCCATTTGCCTAAACCTTGAGATGCAAGGTGTCCTCATTTTGAAAGGGCACATGTCACACATGAAAGTGTGCTAATTGTGAAGCCATCTACATGTCTTCATGTGTGGCTCCCAAATGTCACAATTCAATTGGGCCACTTATCATTTAACAAATGTTGCCAAATGTCAATTGATTAGCTATGCCAAATGTCACTAACTCATAGGCTTAGTCATTCTAATTTTTATATATACCAACTGGACTTGCCACTTGAAAATTGTCCTAGTCCAAATGTACATTTTAATACCTCAATTCTCTAATGGTATCAATTAATTCCAAATCATTAAGTATGATCCATTAAACCAAAATTCAAGTCATATGCAATTCTCAATCATATCACAATTTTTAACACCTATCTTGCATGTAATTTCATAAACATGCAACATTCTAACTAGGGTATAATTTGGGGCCTTACAATTCTTTCCCCCCTTAAAAGAATTTTTACCTCGAAATTCATACTTGATAAAAATAGTTGAGGATACTAAGCCCTCATGGTCTCTTCTAATTCCCATGTTGATTCCTCGAGTCCATAGTGTTGCTATAGTACTTTCATCAATGATATGTTTGTTCTTGAGTTGTCGGACTTATCTGGATAAAATAAACACAGGCCCTTTTTCGTAAGTCAAATTTGATTGTACTTGAATTTCTTGCACATGAATCTTATGTGTATCATTTAACTGATATCTTCTCAATATTGAAACATGAAACACATTATATAACTTGGTCAACTCTCCAGGAAGGGCTAATTGATAAGCTGCTTATCTGACTCTCTTAAGAATCTTATAAAGACCGATGTATTGTGGACTGAGCTTACCTTTCTTCCCAAATCGAAGTATGTGTTTCTATAGTGACACTTTCAAGAATACCTTATCTCCTACTTAATACTCAATATCTCCTTTTTTTAAGTTAACATAAGATTTCTACCTATTACTGACAACCTTCAAACAATAACTTTCTCTTTAATTCATCATTTGTTGGCACACACAATCGATCTTCATAATACAAATCACCATCTCCTTTAACAGAAAAATCAAGTTGTTTGCCTTCCTGAGTAGCCAAAATAAGTTATTGCAACTTATCATCAACTCTTTGAGCATCACATATTTCTTGCTTCAAGGTAGGCCTAGCTCTCAACTAAGCTATTAAAGATCCATTAGATACAAGTCTCCATTCACCCTGCTACAATGAAAAAGCCAAAATGGTCTTCCGACTTAAGGCATCAGCCATGACATTAGCCTTACCCGGATGGTAATCCACAATTCAACCATAGTCTTTAAACAATTCAAACCAATGCTGTTGTCTCAAATTAAGTTCCTTCTGTGTAAGCAGATACTTTAAACTCTTATGATAATTGAAGATCCTACACTTTTCACCATATAAGTACTGTCACTAAATTTTCAAAGTAAACACTACCGCTGCAAGCTCAAGATCAGGTGTAGGATATCTGCTCATTAGTTTTTAATTTCCTAGAAGCATATGCAACTACTTTTCCATCCTGCATCAAAACACATCCCAATCCATTTCTAGATGCATCGCTATACATAACATGTTCCTTACCAGAAATGGGTTGAGCTAACATAGGAGCTTCAGTAAGCATTCCTTTCAGTTGATCAAAACTAGTTTGACATCTATTATACCATTCATATTTCACTCCTTTCTATATTAATTTAATTAAAGGGAAAGCTATCACCGAGAACCCCTTCACAAACTTGCGATAGTAACTTGCCAATCCTAGAAAACTTCTCACTTCCGTCACATTCCATAGAAGCTTCCAGTTAATAATTGCTTCAATCTTACTAGGATCAACTCTAATCCCTTGAGAAGAGACAACATGTCCTAGAAAAGATACTTTGTTGGACCCCAAATTTTTTTTTCTAATTATTATCAATTTTTTATCTATCTATTTATTTAGGTTTTAGTTAATTATTTAATTGTTTGATTATTTTTGAGTTTAGTCATTAATTTAGTGGCATGAATAGAGATTAGAATTAGATGGAAGGATTAGAATTAGATGGAAGGATTAGAATTAATATGAGAAGGTTAGAATTAAGTTAGCTTAAAGGAGTTAGTAGATGGATTAAATGAAAGAAGGGGTAAGATTGGGAGAAACAATTAAATGAAGGGTAAAAAGGGAAGAGTAAGAAAAATGTGGTTTTGTTTAAAAGAAGAAGAAGAAAATCGCAGGAGTTAGAAAAGAGGGAAAAACGTGAAATAGAAGAAGAGAAGAAGGAAGATCGTAGGAAACATGGAAGGAAGAAGAAAGACGAAGAGAAAGAAGAGGAAATCAACTTGTTGGAGGTAAGTTTCCATCTTTCTTCTGGTTAGGTTCAAAAAGGGATTAAATATAGACTAGGGTTTGTGTTGGGAATGAAGGAAGAAAGAAGAGGAAGATGAAACCAATTTGATTTTGGATTTCTAAGCTAAGGTTTTGGTTGTCTAGCCTAGATGGACTATGGGTAGGATATGTTTAAATTAAATTTTAACATTTCTTTGATTCTTGAAGTTTTATGAACTTTCATTTGAATATGGATTAAATAGAAATTGGTTTATTTAAAGGGAATCAAGAAAACCTTACGTAAGAGAAAGAGAAAAGGCAATCTTAACCTTGGATTTTGAACAAAATTTAGGTGGGTAATATGTTTATAGTTGTTGTGTGATGGGCAAATGCCCTATTTGTATGTTATCCTTAAATTGTGTGAATTTGAATTATCGTGAAGATTTAAAAATGCATGATGAATTATGACCATGTTATACCTTGAAAAGGGTTATAACATTTTGAATTGAACGAAAAGAAGAAAAGCATGAAATATGAGAATTTGATGAAATGAAGAAACATGAGAGTACGAATTTGTGATTGACTAAATCGAGCATAAATTTGTTTGTGATTAGGCAAGAGAGGAACCCACTTTGTTAGTCACATGCACGTTGACTTATAGCCTTCTCCTGGCTACCCCCTTGAGACCACGAGATCCTGAAAAATCAGACTCGTTTTGTTCACGGTGTAAACTTCGATTTCTCCATTTCGTTCCACGGAACTCTCGAGCCATTTATTGTGCATTTCATCATTGCTGTGTTGAGTATGATGCATAATTGAATTTTATGCCTTGATGGATAATTACATGATATGCTCTATGTGATGATATTTTGTTAATTATGAGTTATGAGATGAATTGTGAATCATTGAATTGCTAGACATATGTGTATATATGTTTGTTTGTATGGCTCATTGCCGATGGCTATAAGAGTATTAGCCACTGAGCCGTGTAGCTCACCCCACTATTCCCCCCTTAGGTGCAAAACAAGATGAGTGTTGAACATTGCAAGGTATCGGAAACTTCAAGACATTAGAGACTTTTGTAACTAAGTTAGTGGCTAGAATTTTGGATAACTTTATAAGCATATCAAACAAGAGCATCCTTTTGTATTTTTTATTTAATGTGTATGTTGATATGTAATTAAAGCTATATATGAGCATTTATTTAGAAATGAGAATGAGAATTTAAGGATTTCCTTTTGTGTATGATTATACTATTTTATAGGTTGAGTACGATGGTTGCGGAAGAGGAATGAGTATGTGCATATTCTTCCTTGTTCAAATTGTAAATGGTTATTTGTTTTAAAATAGCATGTCAGAGATTTTGAAGATTTTATAGGATTAATTACTTGAGGTGAGGTTCAAGAGTTACCGAAAAGTACTTAGTAGTGGATTAATATGAAGAGATATTGCATTTAGCAAGCTTTCCTAGATGTAGAAATGGTGTTTGGAATTCAAAGGAAAAACTGTATTGATAAAAGTAGAATTAGCCAAAGTTTTCTTCTTGCAAGTTGTAGTTTATCTTTCTAGCTTTCCAACGATATATATTTTGAGGTTTTTGTACATTGGAGTTGGGAGATATGATTATTAAAATTTTTTGATGCTGCATAGGGTAGTCTTTCGGGACAACTTCATTGTTTTGAAAGTTTGGTGCATATAGAGACAAAAATTGTTTTTATGTTCTTCATGAAAGATTTATATATTTCTTTTATATTTCCATTGATATAAAGTTTTCAAAATTTAGAGTTCTGGATCAAAAATTATGGAGTTTAGAAGTTAGGATGTCTGAGAAGAAGAAGAAGTGAAAAAGCACCGTCGTGCAAAAACACGGTGGTGACTTTTAAGACTTTAGACCAAAAGCACCATCATGAAAAAGCACAAGGGTGACTTTGAGGGTTAGCCAAAAAGCACCATCTTGCAAAGGCACGACGGTGATTTTGGAAGTTGGATAGCAAAAGTCGCTATCATGCAAATGCACGATAGCGACTTTGAAGTTTTGAGAGGTTGATGAACATCCGATAGTTGTTTGGCCATAATTTCTTCATCCAACCTCCAAATGACCTAATTTTTAAAGCATTGGATTCCTAATACATTATTCTATCTCCAAAAAAACTTTTATAGCTTTTGGCATTAATTTGAAAAAGATTTATTGAATCAAAGTGAGGGGATTGGTTGAAAGAGTAAGAGTTGGATATTTTTACTGAACATGCTTCAGTATTTTGGTAATATCTTGATCTATAGAGCTCCAATTGCGATGATTCTTATCTATAAATAAACTAGAGAAATATAGCTAAAAATTATCTAAAAGGAATAAAATTTTAATTCAGTCTCTAAGAATTTCAATTTCTAGATTGAAATTTAGGATAGTGTATCGTTTGAAAGTGTTTGGGTCATAACTTTCAGATTTATAAACCAAATTGAATGTTTTTGGTGTCATTAGAAACTTAAGACAATGGGAAACAAATATTATGAAGAAGTAAAACTGAAATTCTAGTTGAAAGTTTCACAAAATATGTTCTGAAATAGAAGCATGAGTTTGCTCATATTTTGTGACTTCCAATGTTGGGCTCCGGAAATGGAGGCCAACATACTTCCTAAAGCTCACTCATGGATACCCCTACAGCAAAGATGACCAGAATTATGTATGCTCAGGTGTGTATGGATTTATATTTACAAAAGAATTGGCCCAATTCCTTTCTGTTGGAAACTTATAATGAAGATGGGGAGTTAATATATAAGGACATCCACATCAAGTATGAATGGAAACCAGGCCCCCAAGTCCCTAATCAGAAATGGGCACCAACTGGGAGGACATTTACAAGAGGAATGCAGCAAGAGTTGGTGATAGAGAAAACTACTACTCCTACCAATCCCCAGACCCACCAAAAGCATTCCATTACCTTAGCACCATCCGAGGAACCGAGCACATTAAGTGTAGAGCCCCAACCAGAATTGTATTCTTCTCTGGCAATACAATAGGCAGAACATGAGATTCAGGAGAGTAGCCAAGGTGTGCAGGTAGCTAAAATTACAACCTCGGATAGAGAGGAATGCCACCAGGAAGCAGCTTCACAGGGGACCTTTGATGATCCAACTCTTTTAGCCACAAACCAGGTAAATAGTTCTCCCCACTCTACGGAAGTTAAGATTGAAATAAATTGAAATGTGTGAAGAAACTAGAAAGAATGAACAGACACTAGAACAAGTCAATGTGAAATTAGAGCAAATCGAATGTATGGAGAAAATTATTTGAGAAAAGAAGTTAATTGGGGGAAATCAAAATTTACATGAGATAATATTACCTCATTGAGGAATTATTTACTTGAAGAATTACGAGAACAAATCATGGGCATAAAGAGTCTTAGGTTATATCTGTTGGAGTTAACAATGCCCCGACAGTATTATGATATTGAAGGTTAAAGTGATCCAAGAGAAATTATATCAGTTAGTGACTATGATCATAAAGGACAATTAGAGTGTATTCGAAAAATAAAGCTAATATTTGAAATATTTAAGGAAATATTTCATATCACGAAGGTAAAAATAGTTATATGCCAGGTTCCATAAAAGTTAATCTTAGCTTGATCAAATAAACTGTGGGTGGTATAGTATTTTAACATGGCACATTGGGATACTTGAAGAAGATAGAGGTGATGATAAAGTGAAAAACTAAAAGGAATATATGAGAGATTCAAAGTTCTTTAGAACTAGTTGTATACTGGATACTATCAGAGACTGTTAAGGGGTTTTTACTGATCTTATCCCTTAAAAAATGTGCTCAAGGAAAAAAAATATGCAAATCGTATGAGTGATGATTGTATAAAGAATTTTTGAGGAACTATAACCCCACTGTTAATTATGCCATTTGGATTTGGAGATTTCGAAGTATATACAATAGAGTTTCCCATTAGAGACTAAGATGGAATCTGTTGTAACATTATAAAGTGATTTTGTATACAAAGGGACAATTGAAGCCTCATGAGCTGAATTTGATATGTGATTTGGAACCTACTGTAATAGTGATTGTTTTGAAAGCTTGAAGACATTATTGTACATAAACATTTTGGATATATATGAATATATAGATCAATAAATATTAAGGTAATTATCGACTTTCAAAAGATTCAAAGGATTGTGCAAATGAGTAATTCCTAATAAAGCTAGAGTTATAATTTGATGCATTGGACAGAAAATTCCATAACAGTGTATCACAAATTTTGATATTGAGGTCACCAATTCTAGTGCAATAAAGAGAATAAAATGTCGAGTTGAATTTTGGGGTTAAATGAAATAGTATTGGCCGCATTGAAATTTAAGATTAGTTTCACATGAAAAGATTGGCAAAGCCCAAAGTGAGGATCTAGAATTGTAAATCTTATTGAAGAATTGAAAATGAATATGAATTTCGAGTTTGAATTGGAAAAATAAAACTTGTGATCAAATTAAGAAGTATGTGTACTCGATAAAGAGACTGTTAAAGAAAACACAAGAAACAATTGAAGCTATATGTCCTAGTAGGAATGAATTGAAAGGGAATTTGTTGACTAAGAATGTAGAACCAAGTAATTGTATGTTTAAGTTACCAATAGTCTTGACTATTACAGACTTGCTTAAAGCTTATAATTTATGGAGTTTATAAGAATATGAGATTAATGTATAGTTCAATTGACTACAAGCTTAACAATCGTTATCTTGGTGATACCATTAGAATACTGTATGAGGCGTTATACGACAAAAAGAGTCGTTCATCCTTACATTGTAATGTAGAGGGCCTAAAAGAATGGTTAAAGGCCAAAAAAATGAGATACTATCGATGAACGAAATGAATTTGTAATAGGAGTTAAGTGATCCAAGATAAAGACGAATGATTTTTGGTGGATCACGTTGAAGTTATGGAATATATTGAGAAAGGCTTAAAGTTAAGTGTATTAACACCGATGAGAAGTGAAAAAGATGAATTGTCTCTGAGAGTATCACCTTGTCAAGGTGTGCTCACATTGAGTACAAAATGTGCTCAGATTAGGAAAAAGGATAAACTAAGCCCGATATGAATTGGTCTGCATGAAATTATTATGAGTTAGTGTTACTAATAAAAGGATGTTTCAAATCCATAATGTGTGGTATGTGAGTATGCTAAGAAATATTAATATGATCTAACAAAGATGTATTGTCGGCACATGAAGTGAAAATTGTGAGTAATCTGAGATATATATATTAAGGAACTAGTTAAGAAAGAAAATGATTAAATAAGTGATTGACATACCGAGTGATTCCATTGACTTCAGTCAAGTGGAAGAAAGTATTCGAGTGATGACAGTTAAATGGGAGACAGGAGACATTATCCCCACCTGTTCGAGTAAACAGGTGAGAATTTTGAGGACGAAATTTCTTTAAGGAGGAGAGAGTTGTAACATCCCATCACCTACAGGAAGGTTAGAATAGTAAATATGAGTGACCAATGATAGCTTAGAAAAGCATTTTTATGCTTATGCATAATATGACATACACATACACATGAATAGTGAATTTTTCTGCACATGAAAATAATTGTACATGCATTCATAAATAATTCCGGGTATGATTGGATTGAGTTGTGATTATTGAAAAATTTTGAGAATTCAAATTTTATTTATATTGGAAATATTATTGATTAGTGGAATTGTGATATGTTAGAATTTTGGTGAATTTCAGAAATTATAGAGTATTTTGGAAACTTAGGAAAAGGAATTAAAAGGATATTAGAGATACTTGGATTGTAAAGATAGAATTAATGGATTTAGTTTCAAAAGAAACTAAGTTAGAATTTAGTCATTAAGAAAGTGACAAGTGCCATTGTTTGAGTAAATTACTTTTATAATTTGTTTGGAGTAAGTTCGAATTATCTGAAGAGTGGATAGGAGTTATTGTTTTTCCTAAGTTCTTTCTCTTTCGTAGTAACCTCCTTCAAATCTTCTTCAACATACAAAGTTCTCTATCAAATTCCTCTCAGGAATCTCTTTGCTTTTCCTTCCTCTACCTTACTGCTAAGTGTTTTTTATACCTAAGGAAAACTAGAAGCTAGTCTTTTTTTTTTTCACAAAGGAGTATGTGATTTTGCATAGAGTTACGGCTTTGGGATAGTTGAAGCATTTAGATTTTTCAACAAGTAAGTAGTGAATAAATTCTATAGAGTTGGGGATTTATGAAATACATTTGATGAATTAATGTTATATGCATGAAAAATGATGTTTACGTGTATATATTCATGAACACAGTGTAGATGGGATGAAATGTTGGTTTTAGTGTTAACTTAGTATTTGATGGATTATTAGGAATAAAAATGAAATGGTGTAAAAGATGAGTATAGAAAATTAAAGAGTGAAAATGTGATATACTCTATTTTGAGTTTTTCTTCATTGTGCATGTAAATATATATATATATATATATATATGCATGTGTATATGTGAGTAGATAGAAACTTTAGGGATGATAAAGAAAATGATGTTTGACTTGAAGAGCAATTGTAAAGTGATGGTTTGAGATGATAATGAGTGTTTAATGAAAGTTGAGAAGAAAATAGAGAATGTAAAAAGGATAATATTATGATATACTCTGTTTCTCTTCACTGTGAATATATATATATATATATATATATATATATATTTATATGAGTGCACGTGAATATGTGGTATTTAGACATAACCAAAAGAATGGTTTTTGAGTTGAAGTGCAGTTGTAAAATGAGTGTAAAAATGAAGGTTGAGAGGAAACTTGGAGATTGAGAACAAAAGTTAAAAATGCAGAAAAAAAGTGGCAGAGCATGAATATGATGAACATAAATTTTTAGCTTTTGATGGTGTTTTATTAAACTTGTATATTTTGGGGTAAAATGAATGTATGGGGAATAAGTTGATTGAAATGGAGTAGAAAAACTAGAAATAAAAGTTTGAAGTGTTGGATTTTAGAGAATGAAGTATGGAAATTTTCTGAGAATGAACAGTGAAAGTTGAATTTTTGATCTGAACTTTCATAAATTTTTCCATGTTTATTTGGGAATATTTTGATAAATTGTCTTCATGAAAGTTGTAGATCTTTCTTTAATCTTTCCATTGATATAAAGTATGAAATTTTTGGACATTGGAGTTGAGAGATATGATATTTAGAAATATGTATTGTTGCATGGGATGGGCACTCGGGACAGCAACATTGATTTGAAATTTTAACTCTTATAGAGGCAAATTTTGTTTTTAAGGTCTGTATAGAAGTTGTAGGTTTAGAAGTTCTCTTCAAAACAGTCTTTGAATCACCTTAATCTGATATTTATAGTAAAAGTTATGTCTATTTTACCAAGATAGGTCGGAGGAAGAATAGAGACGTGTGGAAGTCGCGATCGCGACTCCACAACTTCCTCCCCTCCCCCAAACCTAAACACCTATCACTCTTTTGACCATAACGTTTTTGACCAACCTCCAAATGACCTGATTTTTAAAGCATTGGATTCCTAACACATTCCTCTATCTCTTCATAAAAATTTATAACTTTTAGTGTTAATTTGAAAAGATTGATCGAATTAAAGTAAGTGTATCGGTTGGAATGGTATGAACTAGTGTTGACTTACTAAACACCCCTCATTATTTTGATGATATATTGATTTATAGAATTCCAAATGAGATTTTTTTTTAATTTGGAGTAAACTAGAGATATAGATATACAAATTGTATCAAGAATTTGATTTTTGATTCAGCCTCTAAGATGTTGAAGTTCTGGATGGAAGTTGTGCATAGTATACTATTTTTGAATATGGATAACCCGATAATGTTTGAGACATATCTTCCAAATTACTGAACCAAATTGAGTGATTTGGTGTCAATGGAAATATAAGACATATAGGAACACTTTTCTAGAAGAGAGTTTGACCAAATTACCCCGTTTTCACCTTTTGATTGAACATGAATAGTAAACTTAAAAGGGGTGTCTTAGAAAAATCTGAAAGTGATTCAATGAATTATGAATTGTGATTTAATGGTTTTATTGAGGTATAAACCTAAGTATAAATTTTAATTAGATGACTTTTGATATGGGAATGATTTTGTGATGAAATTAAAGGAAAGATAACCAGGATTATCATGAACATGCATTGTACATAATCCTTTTCATACAAGTGCATTATTGAACAATTATAATTGTGTAAAGTTGTAACGTGTGTGAAATGTGTATTGCATAAATGAATTGTGCAGGTTAGAACCTTCACATTCAGGCGTTTCCAAAATTTGGAAGTGAATGCTAAACTGGAGCGTACTATGAGTAGACCTAGTAGCCTTGCCTTATTTTTTTTTTTGTTTATGTTATGACTTGAGTGATTATGAATGAGATGTGAATTGATTGTGTGATTTTAGACAATGAAGGTCCAAGGTTTCTGATGCTTGAATGTAATATTGAAGTGCTAATTGTATGTGAATGTAATGAACTAAATGCTTCATGACATGAATGCATGATCATAAAGTGTTTCTCAACATAAATGTTGAATACCGGACTAAGGTCCAATGATATGTGAAAGTGAATAAGTGATTATATGTGATTGATGCATTCCATTTCATGAATGCATGAAACATAATGGCAGTTGTGACCAGAGTAGCCATCGATCAGAGCTTAAAACTCAACGAGTAAAAAAAAACCTCGAACTCAAAAGTGATTCAGAACCTCAGGCTCAACATTTAATGAGCCTTATGTGAGACAATTATCAATGAGCCTTATTGACACAACCCGCCTTTTTTGGACCGTGTTGGCACTAGGGAATGGAAATGGGTAGGCTTAAAGCCCCCAAAGCCCATAGTAAGCCTAACTTTTCTATATTTCACTAAAAAATCGGCATGACCCATTCATTTATCTAATAAATCCTTGTACTTGTTAATGGGTGCAATTCTTACATACAACATCTACTTATCATCAGCCAACATCGTTCTCAATAACATAACATATCATATCCATACATGTTTTATATACATATGATTATGACAATCTATGGAGCAACTAGAAGTAACAAAAATTTACATCATGCCAAAAACATTACTTGTCTGCTTATCCAAGCGAGTCTCAAA
>JANJEY010000004.1:28229182-28240651 GCA_024703695.1 Erythroxylum cataractarum | reverse complement strand
TTGTCCCGGTTAGGTTTTCTGATCTCTGCGCGGATCACCTTTAGAGATAGTCTCTTTTGGCTATCTAGGTTGATGTCTTCATACCGATATCTGGATCCTGGGTTTCGGGAAAGTCCCAGGAACCAAAATTTTTGTTTTCCGCTGCCGGTACATGTGATGTACCTCCCAGGATTTTCCTACAAATGAGACCAAGTTGTCTTCTATAAAGTTGTAGGTCTCTCTTTTAGCTTTCCAACGGTGTATAGTATGAAATTTTTGGACCTCTTGATTGAAAGTTATAGTCTTTAGAAAAGGGAAATGTTTAGGAGTATAAAGATGCATCGTCTGTAAAGATGTATCGTCTATGATGACGCCACATCTTTTATGATGACATCATTTTTTCTATAAAGATTTATCATCTATAAAGTTGTTTTGTCAGCATCTTAAGTTGACTTTGCTTTGTCTTAAGTTGATTTCGCTTCATCTTAAGAGTTGCATCGTCTTAAGTTGACTTTGCTGGTTGCATCTTCTTAAGTTGACTTTGCTTCGTCTTAAGTTGACCTTGATTCGGCTATCCTTGTTTCGTTTGCTTTTTGCTTCATCTTCTTTACGCTTCATCTGCTTTTTGTTTCGTCTGTTTTTTGTTTCGTTTGCTTTGCACTTCGTCTGCTTTCTGTTTCGGCTACTTTTTTCTTCGTTTGCTTTTCAGTTCATCTGCTTTCTATTTTGTTTGCTTTTTCCTTCATCTGCTTTTCGGTTCGTCTACTTTTTGATTCGTCTACTTTTCGCTTCGTCTGCATTGTGCTTTATATGTTTTTCAATTTGTTTGCTTTTTCGACTAGTTTCGCCTGATCCTATCGTCTGCTCCATTTTTGACCCTTCAGACGATAGAATTTGTCTTCAAGGTCTTCATAAAAGTTGTAGATCTTGAAGTCCTCATTCAAATCCTCCTAAGATGGTCTTAATTTGATATCCTAAATGATAGTTATGCTAATTGCCCCAAGATAGGTGCAATATGATTATTGTCAAAACCCTGTTTGATTCTTTCAGCCATAACTTTGTTATGGGATCTCTCTTGTCTCTAAATAAACTAGAGACATAGAGCTATCAAATGATCTAAAGGAATTAAACTTTAACCCAGCCTTTAAGATGTTTAGTATCTAGATGGAAGTTGAGCATAGAATATTTGCTTTAGTATAAGAAAGATTTGGAAGATAGGGCCCAAAACTAAGGTTTTAGAAAATGAAGATGAACAGAGGATGACTAATGAGGGTCAAATGGGAATAATCATGAATAGTAACAAGCACAAGTACATGGTTTATGTTTTCGCAAGAGTTGGGTTCTGGAAACAATACCCAACAGTTATGATATTAGAATAAGAAGAGAAATCGGCGATGGTTAAGAAGACTTCATTGGAATAAGTTTAGTGATTATGACCTCTGAGTTGGACTCTAGAATCGGGGTCCAACAAGCACTACAGTGAGTGGGGAAGTCTATAAAGGGTGTATCATTTAGATTGATCAGGGGAAGTTGAAGGTCAACTTAAAGTATTAAAATTGAAGGAGATAGATCTCATATTCAGTATGGACTAGCTTACTACATATAGGGTGGTAATGAATTGTTATACTAAAGAAGTGACTATTGAATCCCATAATCAACTAAGGGTAATATTTTGAGGTGTTAGTCAAGTAGTACCATCTAGGTTGATTTCCTCAATGAATGCTCTCAGACTGGATCAAGTTAGATACGATACATACTTAGCTTATATAACTGATACCCGAACAGAGAAGATTGTACAAGATATTCCTGTTATTAAGGATTTCTCAAATGTGTTCCCTACTAAATTATCAAATGTACCTCCAGAAATAGAGATGGAGTTTATGATTGACTGAGTTCTAAGTACTGCTCCTACATTGATTCCTTTATATAGGATGACACCTATGGAACTTAAGGAACTTAAGATCCAGTTGCAAGAGTTATTGGATAGCAGTTTTATCAGGACCAATGTATCACCTTGGAGAGCTCCAGTGTTGTTTGTGAAGAAAAAGGATGGAACTTTGAGATTGTCTAATGATTATAAGCAGTTGAATCAGGTGACAGTGATGAACAAGTATCCTTTACCAAGGATAGATGATTTTTTTGACCAGTTATAGAGAGCTCAGGCGTTTACTAAACTGGATTTGAGATCAGGGTACTATCAGTTAAAGATAGCAGAAGCTGATGTACCTAAAAGTGCATTCAGAACCAAATATGAGAACTTTGAGTTTTTGGTGATGCCTTTTGGGTTGACAAATACTCCAACAACTTTTATGGCACTAATGAATAAGGTGTTTCAACCTTACTTAGATCATTTTGTGATTTATTTTATAGTTGATATTTTAGTGTACTCGAAAAGCAGAGAGAAACATTCTGAGCATTTGAGGCAAGTCCTGCAGATAATAAGGGAGAAACAATTGTATGCCAAGTTCAATAAGTGTGAATTCTGATTTGATCAAGTAGTATTCTTAGGTCATATAGTATCTAGACAAGGGTACAGGTGGACCTAAAGAAAGTTGAAGCAGTGATGAAGTAGGAAGGCCCAAAAAATGTATCTAAGATCTAGAGTTTTCTTGAGTTAGCAGGTTATTATAGAAGGTTTGTCGAGTTTCATTGATCTCAGCCCCTTTGACAAAGCTTCTAAGGAAGAATGTACCTTTTAGATGGACTAATGAGTGCTAAAGGAGTTTTGGAGTTAAAACACTGATTGACTACAACATCGGTGTTAGCTATACCATTAGGATCTGGAGGATATGTTATGTATAGTGATGTTTCACACCAGGGGTTAGGATGTGTATTGATGTAATATAGTTGAGTGATTGCATATACATCAAGACAGTTAAGGTCTCATGAGTTTAACTATCTGATTCATAATTTAGAACTTGCTGCAGTGGTGTTTGCTTTGAAAATTTGGAGATATTATTTGTATGGTGAAACATTTTAGATATTTATTGATCATAGAAGTTTAAAATACTTTTTGAGTTAGAAGGAGTTACATATAAGACAAAGGCGATGGATTGAATTACTTAAAGATTATGATTGTATAATTGAGTATCACCCTAGTAGAGCTAATGTTATGGCTGATGCATTAAGTAGGAAATCCAATAAGAGTGTGACAAAATTCAGACATTGAGATTACCAAATTTAGTACAACTAAGAGCATTAAATGTTGAGCTAAATTTGGGACAGAATGAAGCATTAATAATTACATTGAAGCTCAAACCGGCATTACATGAAAGGATCAGAAAAGCTCACAGCAAGGATCCAAAATTTGTGAACTTATTGAATAGTTGAAACAAAATATGAGTTTTGAGTTTAAATTGAGAGACAATGTTTTGTCGTTAAAGCAAAGATTATATATACCTGATGTTGATGATCTTAGAAAATAAATTTTGGAGGAAGCTCACCTAGCAATCTATGCTATGCATCCTGGTACTACCAAGATGTATAGTACTCTAAAACAATATTTCTAGTGGCTAAGGATGAAGAAGAAAGTGGTGGAGTATGTTGCTAAATGTTTGACTTGTCAACAGATCAAGGCAGAGCATCAGGCTCTGGTTGGGAAGTTACGGTCATTGCCTATTTCAGAGTGGAAATAGGAAAGGATTATTATGGATTTCACTATAGGTTTGTCGAGGACTCGGAGGCAACATGATGTCATATGGATTATTGTTGAAAAATTGATGAAATTGTCCAATTACCTGTGAGAGAGAATAATACATTGGAATAGTTAGCCCAGAAGTATGTTAATGAGGTAGTGAGATTACATGGAGTTCCAGTGTCTATTATATCAGAATGGGATCCTAGATTTACTTCTAAATTTTGGGGTAGTTTACAAACAGCTTTGGGTATAAGGTTAAACTTTATTACAACCTTTCATCCTCAGGTAGACGAACAGAGTGAAAGAACTATTAAGACTATTGAGGATATGTTCAGAGCTTGTGTTTTAGAGTTCTAAGGAGCATGGGATCAATATATAGCTCTTACTAAATTTGCATACAATAATCACTATCACAGTAGTATTGGTATGGCTCCATAAGAAGCATTATATGGTAAAAAGTGTTGTTCGCCATTGTATTGGGATGAAGAGGGCCTAAGGATTGTTGAAAGCCCAAGATACTATTGATAAGGTAAAATTAGTCTACAGTAGAATTAAGACGATTCAAGATAGATAGAAAAGTTATGCAGATCAGCACCATAGAGATATAGAGTACCAAGTGGGAGAGATGGTGTTCTTGAGAGTATCACCTTGGTAAGGACTGTTGAGGTTTGATAAAAAGGTTAAGTTAAGCCCTAGATACATTGGTCCATATGAGATTACTGAGAGAGTTGAACCATTGGCATACAGATTAGCATTACCAGCAGAGATGGCTAATATTCATAACTTGTTTCATGTTAGTATGCTCAGGAGATATCAGTCAGATCTGACACGTGTTACTAATGCAGGAGGTTGAAATTATTAGTAATTTGAGTTATATTAAGGAACCAGTTAAAATAGTGGGTTATCAGACTAAACAAATGAGAAATCAAGTGATTCCATTGGTTAAAATCCTTTGGAGGAATTATTTGAGAGAAGAAGTCATATGGGAAACTAAGGAAAATATGAGGAAACAATACCCCCATTTGTTTGATCAATCTATAAGAATTTCAAAGACGAAATTTCTTATGGGGGAGAATTGTAATAGCTCATTTTTTTGTACTAAAGGAACCTTAGATTATTGCATATGAGTCAAATAATTTTAGCATTCATGAAATGCATTTCATTCACATGCATATAATTTTCATACACAGATGAATTATGATTTCGTACACATTGCAAAGATAGTATATGCACTCAATTGACATATTCCGGGGTATGAAAGGTTTAAAATGATCATGAAGTAAATTATGGATTGTAAATGCCTTGAATTTTGGTTTGATTGGTTACAAGTAGTAAATTTGGAATTAATTGTTACCATTAAAAAATGATGAATTAATATGTATATTTGGACATGGAAAATACCAAGTGGCAAGACAAACCGACATTTGAAAAATTAGGATGACTAAGCCTATGAAATAATTAACAAACGGCAATATGATTTAGTGACTATTGGACAAATAATTAGGTGATATTTGGCATAGGTAATTAGTTGACAAATGGTAACATGAGTGAATGACAAATGAACTAGTTATTAGGAGACATATGATAGCTTAAGAAGGAGATAAATGGCTTGCATGCTAAATGACACATTTTAAGGTATTTTGGAGACACCTTGCACCTAGTTAAAATAAGCTACGATGTTGCTGGAAAAATCCACCATCTTCTTCTCCTTTCTCCACCGAAAGTTGCTACTAACACACATCTCTGTAATTTGGTTTCAACCTTGCCAAATGACCACATCAACGTCATATTTTTAACCTTCATAAGATAGCCAAAGAACCAGATTTTTTTTATTCTTTGTCCTAGTTACAAATCAACTTATTTTCACCTTTACTTTATTATAATCTTGGAAGCTTGGAGGGCTAGATTAGCTTGAGGTTTTGAGGTAAAATTTGAGCTTTAACAAGTAAGTAGAAATATGATCTTTAAGCATGTGATTATGATGATTGAATTAGGAAAGATTGTATAAGATGTTGATGATGAAGTGAGCTAGAATAAGTTAGATGAATGTGGATTCTTTTATATGGAAAATTTGATATCTTGCTGTGTTTTCTTAGTGTAACATGAGGGTTTTGTTAACAAAAGTATCCTAGATGAAAATGGGATGTTGTTGGTTCATTTGCATGTCTTTGGACTTACTTTTTCATAATATGACTGAACTGAATTAATTGGAGTGTGTACCTCGTTAGATAGAGTGGTTCTACTGAATAGACATTTGTATTTTAGCTATACCTTAAGTTGTAGATATCTAAATAGGATTATTTTAATTTTATATTAAACTAGATACATATATATATAATTTTCTTGAAGGAATTGAATTTAATTTCTTTCTTTACTAGTTTTGAAATTTGGCTTAAAGTTGAGTACTAGTTGCTATCTCTGTTTGAGAACAATTTGTCGTATTTTACGTATAACTCTAGGAATAATGAACCAAACTGCATTAAATTTATGTAATCAGAAACTTAATACATATAGGAACATTTTTTAGAATAATATATTGCCTAAACCTCATTTTTTATGTCATAATGGCGATACAAAACTGACCTAAAAACCTATCATGAGAAAAGCTGGAAAATGGAGAATGAATAAGTACTTTTCTGGTCTGTTTTTGTATATACAAAAATGCTAGTTTATGGAATATTTTATGGATGATATAAGTTGAGAATTGAAGTACAATTGATGAGGATTTCATGCTAAATATAGGTCTCATTAATATGTTTTCAAATATGGAAAATTTGAATTGTAAGTATGTTTGTAAAACAATGAATGTTAATGACATAAGTTAACAGAATTTTTTTAAGCCTTTGTGTAACCAATATGGAAGTTAAATTTACCTAAAATTAAGTAACCTTAAGGTAAATGAAATCTGGAAAATTTCAGTTGTTATTGATGTCTTTAAACTTGTTAAATTTGTGAGGTATTGAAGGTAGAAAAGTTACACACATTAGTGATGTTGTTGACAAAGTCTGGAATTTTAGTTTCAGCCTTGTGTACATGTTGAACCAGCTGAGAAATTCCACCCTAAATTGGTATATTTGGACTTGATTAAGGTGAGTAATGATCCTAGATTGTTTTTTGATTAATTTGTTAAGATCTTAGTAAGTTTATGTAGTTAATTGATGTCATTATCTAAAGAATGGATTGTTTTGATGTGTTGTGTTCAAATCTGGAAATTCAGATTATTAAAGGAATAAATGAGTTCTTTTAATGCAAACATGATCTTAAAGGACATGAGAAATGTGTATAAGGTATGAATGAATGAGCATTGAAGAACATATGGTAATTATGAATGAGAATTGGGTAGATGTATGAATATATTTTACTGGAAAAAGTTTGGTGAATGTATAGATTTAGCTTGCTAAAATTCCAGATTTAAAATAACAACTGTGATTTTTTTATAAGAGGCTTTTGATCGTGGAAATGTTCAAGGATAAGTATAAAATATGGTTGATAAATTTGGAGCAAATGAAGCTAACTTAATGGTACAAACCTAATTGCAAAATGGTAGTATACAAATTATAATGTTTGAATGGTCAAAATTTTTGAATAGTTACATACCCGGAAAGGTCAATTGAGCATGCATTGAGCATAAAACATATACATGTGTATGATTGAGTACTTATTTGATTAAACAAGTTATTAATGTGTACATATGTGTGTATTGCATGATTTAAAATCACAAATTGACCGACAACTTTAGGACAATGTTGGCTCGTCAAGGCAATAGCTATCTAGAGCATACTATGAGTTAACTTAGATGTTTACTCGTTATATTTGAATTGTTCTTAATTAACTACTAGATAATGAACTATTATTGATATGATTGTGTTAATTATGGACATTGATGGTATGAGGAGTTTGATATTTTGGACTGTATTGGAAGTGTTTGCAAATTGAATGTGAATATGGAAGTTGTGTTCTCAACTATATGTTGAATGTCGGACTTAGATATGATGAATGTGCTATATGACTGTGCTCACTAAATGAGAGTTATTGATAACATAATATGTGATTTGATGCATTTTCATTACATTGATATACATGATCAGATAAAGGAGTTATGATCGGAGTGACCAACGTGAAAAAATAGCTTAAAGCTAAAAAATGTGCACACAGAGCCACAAGCTCTATAATTAATAAGCTTGTTATCCACAATGGGTACGGAAGAGTATATGAAATGAGTCCGATATCTATAATAGATACGGGACAGTTAGAATCTCATGTGCATTGCATATCTATCTATCTATCTATATATATATATATATCTTTCCATGTATCATGTGAATGATTGTGAAAAAAAAGTACTGAATTGTGTTGATATAATGATCTACAATACTTATATACAAGTTGATTATATGAATGATTGAGGTGAGAGACTAGATTGTTCTGAAAAGATTATAAGACATGTATTATAATGTGTTTATTGAGATATGATGTATAGTGTGATTTGGTATACAAAACTGTATGGGAATTAATTCAAGCTAATATGATATACTTGTGAATTTGGATGTATACTTGTGATGTTATGTTTTGACTCGAGTGAGCACATCGATGATGGTTCACTTACTGAGTTTACAAAACTCATCAAAATTGAAAAATTATTTTTTAGGTACTAAGGAGACCTAACTTCTAAAGCAATCTAGTAGCAGTCTAGTATTGTCAATTTTGGAATCAGGAATGGCTCAAAGGTCTGGTCAGCTGATATCTAAGAAGTTTAGATAGATTATTTTTGTTAGCATCTCATTTCATGTTAGATGTTTTTGTAATGTAAATATATGGATTTTGAGATGTAATGACAATGTTAATGATGTTTGTTAAATGAAATCAGAAATTTTGAACTTATGATCATTTATGTCTCTATGATGCCATAATAGTGAATATGATTGTTTTAACATGCCATTCTTATAGGGTATGTTCTTGAATGTCCTCTGGATGTTCAGGTATATGTTATATGGTAGTGGTGTACTATAGATGCCATATTAGCTAAAGAACCAGTGCAGATGTCATGCAGTATTATTTCAAGTTGATCAAGCTTCTTAAGTATAACTATCTTACCACTACAATTAACCACAATCTGATGCTTGGACAACTAATCCATACCTAAAATCAAATTAAAGTCATAAAAGGCTATCTAATCAGATTTTATATATTCACATCGTTGGATCATCACAGGATAGTTTCTATGCACCTAATTAACCAACACACTACATCCTAGAGGACTGGTTACATGAATATCATAATCTAACCGATATATAGGCATCTTTCTATCAGGAATTTCTCCAACACAGATATAAGAATGATTGGATCCAGGATGAATCAAAGTATGCATTTTAGAATCAAAGAGAGAAACAGTACCCGCAATAATCTCATGTGTATCTTGATCCTCATGAGCTTTCAAAGAATAAGCTCGAGCTAGAGCAGAAGTTATAACAGGTGATCAACAGTTTCTGAATGAGTACTTAGATTAGATCTGATCTAACTAGATCCTCCACGATATGTACCTCGTCCTCTGTTTCCACTAGGTGCATGAGAGGCCCCCCTGCTAGCTTGTGATGTCAGAGACTGTCTCATAGGGCAATTGGTTATTAAATGCTCAGTGCTGCCACATCAGAAACATGCACCCATAGACCTCCAACAAGTAGCCCAATGATTTATGGAGCAATGAGGGCACTCCGGAGCACTATAACCTCGACCTACAGAGGAATCCCTACCAAAAGCAGTCGATGAGGGAAAGTTTTGTCACCTTCCATGAGCTACAGATCTTTGATTAAAGTCTAGTGTAGAGGAAATGTAACATCCTATCACCGATGGTAAGGGTAATTTGGTCAATTGGGACAGGTTAGGAGTGTTTTATTATATCTCGGCATGCATATGCATCATAGGGCCTCAATATGTATATGAATGGTAATTTCTGCACATGAACATGATTGTACATGCATTCATGACATTTCCCGACATAAGTATCTAAATGTGATCTTTTGTGAAAAATGTGTTATTTAGGTTTGAAAAATTGATTTGGAGTGATCTAGGTGTGTTTTCTATTTTTAGAGGATTTTGGGAATTTTTTTGGAAAATTTGGGAATCGTTGTCTGGACTGGAAAATTTTCAAGTGGCAGATTGATTGGGTTTAGGTACCGAAAATTTCTGTTTTATGGCACTGGAATTTTTGAAGAAATGATTTTTGGGATTTTTTAGAGCCATTAGCATAGGATGGATTAATGATTAAGTTGTTTGCGGGTTAGGTGATTAAATGGGATTAATTAGTGTTTTTGTCCTTTTCTTCTTTAAGTGACAAGTGTCTCTTGCATTAATTGGTTTTGTCTTGTTCCCTTTATTCTTTACTACATTGCTTGCTCTTTTCTATTCTCAACCACAACTCACCTTAAGCCTTGTGAAGGTGATGAGTTGTGTGTGGTGATGAGTGATAACCGTAAGTGAGGAGTAAAGTAGCATTTGGTATTATTTTGAAGATTTGAAGAAATTAAAGCTTGCAACTTGTTTAGGTGAGTATTTTGTGTTGTGGTCCTTACTTGGTAGGTTGAAGCATTTATTGTGCTTATTGGGGCATTAATTTCATAAAGCTTAGGGTTTGATTTTATGGGTAGGTTGTTTCTTTGATTGGTTCATGAATGGTGAAAGATGAATGATTAACATGTTTTGGATTGGTTTTGTAATGTTTGATGAATGGAAATTTAGAGAAGACAATTGTGTGTGTGTGCTTCCATTTTAGGGCTAAGTGATTAAGTGTATGGCTTGATTAATTTGTGGTTGATTTCTTGGTTAAATAGGATGGTTATTTATGTAGTATTGATATATGCATGAAGGGAGTTGAGTTAGTGATGAAATTTGGAAAATTGGACTTTTGTGAGTTTCAGATTTTTTCTTGTAACTTTTGATGTGATTATGCTTTTGAGTTGGGGTTTGTTTTGAATGAAACTTACGATATAGGGATAGATTTCATATGAAGGGAGTTTTGTCTAATTCTGACTTTAAGGGTTTACAATTTGGCTCGGAAGGTAGGTTGTTAGGTGCTGTATGTGTAACACCCCACTCCCGCAAGACCCGAACCCGACATCTACAGTGATATCCGAGTCCGTGCCCTGCGAGGGTAGCATGTTAACCACTCATTTAGTAATCGGTACATTATTCTTTTTAAAACATATACGCGGAATTCCATGCCCAAATTGGGTACTCATTCAATTTCAATACACACATTTTCAAAAGCCACTGAGGTCAATTTCACAAAAACAATTAAACACTTTATTACAAAAATAAAGACATGCAATGTAGACACGAACTAATCCCGACTTCTGACCTTCACTTGAATCCCGCAAACATACTCCCGTTTTACTTACGAGGTACTCTTCGATTCCTGAAAAATAGTTGCAATGTTGGGTGAGGTTGCGAACTCAATGAGAAACCATCATCGATGGTTCACCCAACTCATGCATATACACATAATATATCACATCGTTCACTTTAACGCATTTTAGAACACTGTACACAATTTACACATTTATACGATAACATAGCTCAGACATGGCACTTCACAATTGTCACATATCACACGCATTCTCAATTTCACTACACAGTCAGATGCACAATATATGCAAATTCTCCTTTTATGTCATTGTTGTGACTGAGCGTTAACACTGTCCCGTTTCGGGCACTTTTCACAATGATCACATTTTCGGCAAGTAGGAGAGCCCTCCGGGTATGCACTACTGCCCACTCATATTAGGGATAGGAGAGCCCTCTGGGTATGCACTATTTCCCTTTTTGGCCTTAGGCCCATTCACTGATATTCGAGCTTA
>JANJEY010000004.1:28214150-28226979 GCA_024703695.1 Erythroxylum cataractarum | reverse complement strand
TAAATGTTTTGAAAAGTTGAAAAGTTTATGAAATAAACATTTGATGAAATTTCTACTGTGAAATCCTTTATAAGATGGCAAAAGTTTTGAGAAATGGCTTTTTTTTTATTATTCAATTTATAAACATGTTATCCACGAGTTATCAGCTCACCCCCCCCCCTTTCATCCCCATCTCCAGGTATTCGAGCAGGAGATCGGATAAAAGAATGTCAAGACCTTTTTGTTCGTTTTTGCATAGCAAGTATTTTGTGTAAAGTTGGATTTTTGGTATTGTCATTGGATATGGCTTGAATTTCCATTAATGTATTCTAAGATTTTACTTCGGGATGTATGAGAAGTACGAAATTGTGTATAATTGAGTATGATGTATATGATGTATGAATGTGAATTGTATATTGAATTGAGAAATTAATGTGAATTGGATATGGATAATGTGATTACGATAGAGTTTGGATTCCATACACAGGAGGTCCGAGGAATTGTGTGATTTGATTGAGCTGGCTTATAGAAGTGAGTTTTAAACTATTTGTAGGTTTTTGGGTTTTGTAAAATACAGTCATTATGCTGCCCAATTTTTGTATGATAGTATATGGATAAGTGGTATTGACAAAAGAAAAAGAAAAATAAGAATAAGATAGATATTTTTGATTTAAAGATGAGATTGAGATATTGCATGATTAAGAAGAATCGAATAAATTGAGTTTTGTTTAAGGATGAATTTCCAATTGGGAAATTATATTGTTTTGATTTGTATAAGATTGAATAAATATGGATAGGATGAAAAGAAAGAAAAGAAAAGAGAAAAATTTATACCGGTTTGGATTAGATAAAGATCGGTTTAGTCTAAGGTTTCTAACATGATAATTTTCTAAACTATTCGGTTTCGGATGTCGAATTCAGTTTTTGTTTCCGCCTTTGATTTGTTTGCTTGCATTTCCGAGCCTTTGATTTCGATTCGATTTTGATTCGTTTCTGATATGTTTTCGCTTCACTTTTGATTCCGCGATTTGTCTTTCGCTTATGCTTTCGATTCGATTTCATTAAGAATCCTTTTTCGTGTGCATTTGGCCCACTTTTGGGTTTCAGGTTTGATTCGTTTTGTTCTCTGGCTCTTTGTTATTCATTTCTGTTGTTCGTTTTCTGGTTAGGGTTCGGTCTCGAGATCGGGTCCCAACATTTATGGTATCAGAGCAAGAGTAAAGATGTTATGGTTTAGTTTAAGCGGTTGGGTTTCGGTCCCAACATTGATGGTATCAAAGCAAGAGTAAAGGTTTTATGATTTAGTTTAAGCGGTTAGGTTTATGTCCCAACAAACCAGGTTAGCTTGCTAATCCCATTTACAAAAGTGAGTAATGAGACCAGAATGAAGATACCATGATTGGTATTATAGAATAGGAGAGACTTATGTCTTAGTATTAGAAGACACTATTAAGTCGAATATTAGGAGATACGAAAGTGTCAATATCAAGAGACACCAAAGTGTGACTATCAAAAGACACCGAAGTGTCACAGGAGCATCTGCAGACCCTTCTATGCATATCTATTTACCCACGACTAGGACCTAACAATTTTAAAACAATCCAATTCATATTTCAAAATGACAAACAAATAACGTAATGTATAACATATATCTTTATTTCATTTTTTAAAATTGAACATATTCATTCCCTTTTGATCAAATTCAATATGCCTTATAATCATAAACATTTGCATAAATATATCAATGAAACATTAAGTCATTACGTATTACAAAACATCATAGAAATTCCCAAATTACAAATATCCATATCCAATTCACATCACATAAAACCCTTGGAACACATTTGAATTCTTAAAAACACTTTCATCTTGAACATACCATACATTTTAACATTAGACACATTATTAATTAATCACACATTCTTTTAGTTATTACCTCAATTAATAGTCTATAACTAGATTAACTTCTACTTAATTAATCTAACATCATCTAGGTTCATTTTCAACCTCAATTAAATTTAATTAAACCATTACTAAGTGCCCTAACCTTATATATGTCAACAATTGCACAAAACCAAGTTTTTCACTTTCCTAACCCTTTTTTACGATTGTGGGAATATACCCCATAATTCCCACGATTGTAGGATGAGTGAACCAAAGGTTCACTCACCCTCAACCTTCAAACTGCTTCCAAAACTTAACTCCTTCATACACCTTTAACACCCCTTCACCATAGTTCATCAATTCCACCTTATTCATGCCTCAATTCCACATCAAATTCATGTCCAAAACTAATTCAAAAATCATTCATTAAGTAACTTACAAATCAATATATTCCACAGGTCAAAACCAAACCAGAAGTTATCATACAAGGATCAGTTTTTCAACATTCATTTATCATCATCTTAACACATATTATATTTAATTCAAGTATTGAACATTTCATATTATAACATGAAATCAAGTTTAGCATTCCCTTACCTTCTTAACTTCAAAGAACAATTCCACATAAGCAAGCCAACTAGTCTTCCAATCAACCAAACACAGCTCCTAGACCAAGGTGCAAATTTCAACACCAACACAACAATAACATAGAAAATAGCAAAATCTATTTCTTGATACAGCAACTTAAAAAGATTCCAAGTGAAGATGATAAAAACAAGAAAAATTCTAGAAGTCGAGAGGAAGTGAGAGGTTTCGATGGTAAGAAGCAAAGAAAAGAGAGAAGGTAGCAGAAACACCAAAATGAGCTAGAATGATTTGTGGCCTTACATTCTAGATTTATTAGAACATAAATAAAAACATGAAATTGAATTACAATATACCAATTAAACCAATTACATTAAAAAAAGAATCAAATTATATTAAAGTATCAACATAAGGTTCATCTAACCTAAATACTAATAAGATGTTTAGTTACACATGTTGAAACATGAAATCAAACATAAATATAAAGAAAAATCAATTGAAAACAATGAGCTCATAAATCTAAATCTCCCTATTGTGTTTTAACAAGTATTCTTGTCATGTAGATTTTTGAATTTGTATTTTGATGGATCTTTCATTGAATTCCTCATGTTTTCTAGCTTCTTTGGATCAAAATCACCCATTGAGTTGCCTATGAGATTTTTAAAATGCCTCTGTCTATCTCCTCCTTAGTTTGCCTTTGAAAACTTCTTTATATTTTAGGGTTTTGGTTGATGCATGGATTGATGCATAAAATTCTTTAAAAATCTCAAATCTGCATGGCCTGGAAGAAATGTACATATGGCACCCCACTCCCATCAGACATTTATGCTCATACATCCTTCCGACATTCGAGCACATGTCCAATGGAAATGGTGTACCAACTACATCACTTTCACTTACTTATGGAATCATAAATTAAAACATAAGAATCACCATGGCTAAAACCCAAATTCCTCATTTCACTTTTTAAAAAATATGTACATTGTGGCTTTACAACAACATCCATATATGTACATTATCAAAAACTAATTAGATTTTACATTTCTATATACAGAACATGTTACATATATAAGGAATTATACAAAAATTTATCTAAATCCCTTATTCCTAGCTGACCGACCTTTGAGTCATGTCTTCTATCCAAAATCAGTACTAGTTCTCTTTCAATTTTACTTAGAAGTTATATCATCTCTCTTAAACCTAAAAAATCAATATGTAATTTTTAGTGAGTTTTGCAAACTTTTTGAGCCAATCCATCCTTGATGGTTCACTCATATCACATAACACAATAATCCATGCAATCATATAGTTCATATCATTTCAAGTATCATCATGTAGCATCATAAAACACCTTGTACACAATTTTCACATTTCTTATTCAACATAATTCAATAATAAATTATAGTCATTCAATTCAAATATACATCAAGTGCATGTGCAATGCTTATGAGACTCACATTCGTTTGTTTTGTTGCTATGACTGAGTGCCTTTTTCACTGTCTTATATCCGATGTGGATACCGGACTCATTAATACTGTCCCTTATCCGTTGGGGATAGAGGGCTCATTTTAAATATTGAGCCAGAGGCTCTTAGCACATTTTGAGTTTTAAGATTTTTTTACTAGCAACTCTGGTCACAATTGCCTTTATCTTTCATGCATTCATGTAATGCAATGTACCAAACATATTCAATCATTGTGTTTAATCAATCACATTCACAGTCTCATTCATATTTTTCATCCACCCTTAGTTCGACACTCAACATTTAAGTTGAGAAATCACATATTCAGTCAAATTCACATTCAACGGCCACTTCCAATGTTATTTATGCATCAAACACCTCGGACATTCAATGTTCAGAATCAGTACATACATATCACATAATAATTCAATACATAATTCCAACAAACAAATAATCATAGTAAGACCATCTAGGTTACTCATAGTTTGCTTCAGATATCTATTGCCTCGAAGTCCAAGCAATGTCTAGATGTTGTCGCTCTAATTACTCTTCTATATTATGCAATAAATATTTACACACATCACAAATTTGGAAAATTATAAAAGTACTCATTTATGCACATATGTATAGATGGATTACGTACAATTCATGCTTAATGACAATCCCAGGTATATTTCCTGAATACACATCTCATAACCAATTAACATCATCTTTAAATCATCCCTTAATACTAATACACTTTCCTTACTTTAATCGCTCAATTCATCATCAACTAGGCTCATTCAAGCCTAAATATATCATACGAAAACATTAATAAGTCCATAATTTATGTATATATATGATTTTGGAACAAAAGGCATAACTTTTGTTGTGGATGTTAGATTAATGTCATTATAAAACACTTTCAAAGAGGACTTTAAGTTCTACAACTTTTATGAAGATCCCGAAGAGAGATTTTGCCGTCTAAAGGCCAAAATCACACATTTATGTAAGTGTCCTGAGAATGTCCACCCAACGGATGTACATCCCTCCAAATGGACATGAACGGAGCTGAGAAGCCAGAATTCTTGAGAATGTCTACCCAACGAACTTGAAGTCCGTCTAACAAACATATGAGAAGCATATCTCACTTAATAGGAATTCCCATAATTTCTACACATATACTAACATCATTTTACACCAAATTCTCCAATATTCACATTTAATTTTGCAACTTCATTACATGGTATTTTAACTACTATATTAGTTGCATTAAAATCCATAAAACTCTACTCATTTGATTTATCAATCATATATATATAACAAGACATAACACCATCATTTTCTAGTTTACTAAATCCTTACTCCTTCCTCTTCCAAGTGTATTATTAAACATATCTCTTGCATATCTTATCATTCCTACTTCAATTTCTCTTCATTGTCACCTCCATTCCAATTCAAAACATCCAAAAAACACATCATACAAGATTGTTGATCATAACCCCATAAACATAACATCAACCACGTCTAGGTATTCTTTAATATTTTAACAAACATTCAACTTCATTGTCACCTTTCCTTTATCTATGAACTATCATCCTAATTCTCCTCACTTCGAGACACTATACTATCCCTTTCTTTCTCTTTTAACTCACTCTACTTCATCTCTATTACAATTACTAACATTCACATTATTACACACCAAAATAGAACATATTCATGTACACATTCATATTCAATTTTCTACACATGTTCCACTTCATTTTTCATCTCCATTTCATTCCTAACTATCACCTTAATTTATCTCATTTCAAAACCCCATAGTACTCCTTTCTACTAGCTCTAAAATCATGTTAGTTCATCTCTAAAACAATCAAGGAAATTCACTTAATATAACAAGAAAACATAACATAAATATTCAATTTATAAATTATAATTTCTGCACTTCTTCTGCACCATTTTAAAAATCTTTCAAGTTTAAACTCATCTCTACAACAACTTATTAAAGGTTAATAATCTTATATGCAAAAACAAGACATTTATATGAACATTTCATCACTCACAATTCACACATATAATTTTATAATATAGTCATTAATCTCAAATTACTCATCATATTAGTTTCATTTAACACTACCCATGATGATTAAAGTGTAACTTACTTTATTTAGCTTCAAAATCTTTAAACTCTTCAAGAACACTAAGAAGCCTTAACTTCTCATATAACCCACGTACAACATCATGGAGGTTGGGAGGTTTAGGTTTTCTTATGGTAAATGAAGAAGACAACAAGGTGAGAGTAGCAAATAAAAGATGAGAGGTAGGTTCAACTTGAATGGATATTGGTAAGAAAATTCATGAAGAAGGTGAAGAAGAAAGCCACAAAGAAGAAGAAGAAGAAGAAGAAGAAAGCAAGATTCAAGACAATCTAGTGGTCTTCCAAGTAATTAAGAGAATCATGGGATAAAGACATGGCTTGGAAAGTGACATTTGTCACTTGCCACATGTCCAATCTCTATAGGTTTAAACTAGGTCCTCTTATTTAACTAATCCAATCAACTTCAATTTCTACTCTAACTGTCTCCCAATTTCAATGACGCTTGTCAACAAATCTCAAAGTCATTTATCAAAATTTCAACTACCATTTGACTCTTATTTTAACTACCATTTATCAATTGTCCTACCACTTGGCATTTTTCGTTATCTAAAAATATCCAAAATTTTATAAATTTCTTAAATTTCACCAAAAAATCAAGATCAACAATTATTATCACCAAATCAATTTTCAGTACATATAATCCATAATGCTCAATATAATCATATTTATAAATCAATTATACCTAGAAAAATGTCAATGAGTGCATGTACATTCATTTTAATGTGTGCAATAATTAATATTCACATGTGTGTATATGATATACTATGCATAAGCATGAAATGCACTTTCTAACTTCTCAATAATCTTTTGTGTACACTAGTTTAGGATTCTAACCCTTAACATGGGATAATAGGATGTTACAGTACAGGCTGATGCATGACCTTGCATCCCTTCTGTTCTTCGAATCTTCATTTTATGACGTGTTTTCCTTCGAATTCTTCTCCTCTAAGTCTATGAAGGAAATTGTACTTTGTAAACATACTTGAAGCGAATTAAGTATCAAGTATGCAATAAAAGTATAAAATATCAAGAAAAAATACATCAAATAAAAGGTATAAATATGATCAATTATGCATCTAACAAGTGATAATAACCCTTATTCCAATACCTATAACCGTGGGTAGAAGAACAACGTAAAATTTTCTTGGTCTAACAATGATGCAGGGAATCTAATGAAAACTCAACAACCACTAGGATCACAGCAAAAAGGGCTTGATTCTTTAGAATCAAAGATAAATAAATTGATGGATGTTTTAAATTTCAAATTCACGAGCCAAGATGAGAATCAAAAGAGGATGAAAACCAAGTTCAATCAAATTAAAAAGAACTATGCATCTTCCATGCATAATCTGGAGGTTTAAGTTTTTTAGTCAACGCATTGTCTACCTAAAAAATGAGGCATTTCTAGAGCAACACAAAATCTAATCCAAGGGAGCAACTGAAAGTCATCACACTTAGTAATAATAAAGAGTTGGGAAAACCATCTAATAAGAAACTTAAATCCGACTAAGTGGAAGACTAAGAGAAAAAGGGCAAAGAAGAAGAGAAGAAAGAGGAGACTCCATATGCTCCTCCCCTTCATATGCACTAAAGATTTCATTTCTATCGAGGCTATAGAAGAATCAATTAGATGTGCAATTTGCAAAGTTTGTAAAGAAGTTAAAGAAATTGCAAATCAATTTATCTTTTGTGGAAGCTTTGAAACATATACCCAAATACATAAAGTTTCTTAAAGACATTGAACAACTGGACTTAGAAGGACAATCAAATAGTCTCCTTGACTGAAAGATATAGCTCCATAATTAACAACCATATGTCATCAAAATTGAAAGATCCAAGGAGTTTTACTATACCCTACATTGTTGGTAATTGAGAATTGTTTAAGTGTTTATACGACTTAAGTGCAAGTATTAATCTTATGCCTTTGTCAATTTTTAGGAAAGTGGGGCTAGGAGATGTGAAGCCAACATCCATGCTTATTCATTTGGCATATCAATCTATAAAGAAACCACTTGGAAGATGTACTAGTAAAGTGGACAAGTTTATTATTCTTGTGGGTTTCATAGTGCTAGACAATAAAGAGGATTAGAACTGTCTATTAATTCTTGGTAGATCATTTATAAATACAGGAAGATCGTTGATGGATGTTTATAAAAGGAAATTTATTCTTTGGATGGTGATGAGAAATTTGAATTTAATATAAACAAAGTAATAAAGGAAAAACAACTCTTGTATGAAGATTGATATAATGGATGAGTGTATAAAAAAATCAAGATGAGTGCAATAGAAAAGAAGTTACTATAGGGGACAAAGATGAACATGAACTAAGAAAGGAGGAATTGAGTGACAAATTAAAATAGGAATTATTAGTAAGGAGGCAAGCACCAATGATGCCCTCCATTTAGAAACTACCTATTTTAGAGTTGAAAACTAATGGGGAATAAGGAAAGAGGGTGTTAAAGATAATTAAAAGGATAATGAGAGCCATAGGATAGAAAATTTTGGACATAAGAAGCATAAGTCCTAATGTGATGATGCGTAGGACCTTAATATTCAAAAGAAGAGTTGGTTAAAAAATTAAGCTAAAATGGTCAAGCTAGTGGCCTTAAAAGTAGCATGCTATGTTCTAAGTATTTTTATATAATTTTATGTGTATTTATTATATTTGTATGATTTTCTTGTGAATTGAAATGATGGATGTTCATGGCATAAAGTGTGTTTAAATTCCCTCTCTAACGCCATCACTGCCATAATCCCCATAAGTATTCTTGCCCTTACTTATATTCCTTTTATTTTTATATGCTATTATGAAACTTTTTCGAATGCACTTATAATTAAATTAATTTAAATTGGTAGACATCATTAGTAACCTTTCCTAGGAGTGATTGACTAGAAATAACTGATGTAGGTAAAATGAGAAAAAAAAAACCAAAAACAACAAAGTGTGTTGTATAAATATGTTAAATAAATTTCCAATTTTACTAGCTCATAAAAAAAGGGTTTTAGATAGAGTTAATAGCCAATTGTGAGTTGTGATATAACTAAGTAATCGGAGGCATTCACGACAAAATGTCTCCAAAGACTATAATAACACTCTAACGAAGCTTGATACTACAGTGTTGATAATAAAAGTGAAATTATAAATCTTCTTGTTAAATGCCAAAATAAATTTCATGAATGGGTATTTAGTGATGTGCTATCTCTTTAATTGGTATTTAAGAATGATTCCATGTTTACAAGTGTCAAATATGTATGAATAGATGTCAATGTTTTAGTTGATATGTGTATTTAAATCAAAAAATTTGAACATGAATTATACGAGTTAGTGTGTTGGAACTTCTTCAAAGATAAATGTTTATGGCTAAGTTATTTTCATGAAATTTGATGTCACTGTACCATTATTGCACTATATGTTTGTGCGTTTGTGTGTTTTGTTTGTTTTAAAGTTTTAGTTTTGCTTAGGGACAAGCAAAGATTTAAGTTTGGGGATGTTGATAGGTGCTAATTATAATATGTTTTATAGGTATTGGAGTATGTTTTTAGTGTTTTCTTAAAGGATAATCACGTATTTAAGACTTAGATTTATATTCTTATTAGTGTTTTTATATGTTTTGTTTGATTGTTTCTTGTTTAAGGTAAGAATTTAATCTTGATTATACATTTCAAGTGTTTTTTAATGTGTTTGATGAAGAGCGAAAATAGGAAAAAAATATGAAGAAATATATTTGGCATGATCGTGTATGACCATGTATGATTGTGCCCCAAAAAGACAGCAAGATGGAAGCCTCCCATGCACAAGCTTGTTAGAGACTTACATCTTACTGCCTCCTATACACGATCGTGCTAGAGAGTTACAACAATGTCATGCACGATCATGTAAGGTGTTTTCTAGGATGCGAGCTTTCTTATACTTTTGATATTTTGATATTTTTTTTAGAAGATAAACACTTGATAAACCTAGGCAAAACCCTAGAAGACTCAAGAGTACACAAACAAGAGAAGTACATCACTTGATGGCTGCAAAAATATAATTAGAGGAGATCAAAAGAACAAAATTCTCAAGAACAAGGCTGCAGATTTTCCAACTCAAAGAAAAGAAGAGTAGACTTCAAGATTCAATTCTCTACTCTTTTCTTATTTCCATATTGATGTTAGATGTTAATGATAATTAAATTTAGATATATAGTTATAACCATGGATTGCTAAATTCCTTTTTAAGAATTACTCATGATTTATTTGTTGAACTTTATATTCTTAATTTAATGAAATATGCTTGTGATAGTAATGAAATATTCTAGTGATGTTTTGAATCAAGAGATTGGATTGAATCACTTATACTGTGTTGCAAAGCGAGAGTTGGTACCTCAATAGAAATCTAAACATCATACTAATATACAATTGAAGAGAAATCTCAATTTTTCATTAGTTATCCATAGGATTGCTTTAAATCCAGTTACATAGTTAGAAAGAGTTTTAATAGATTGAGAGATTACAATTCAATTTCTATCTATTTTAATTGGGATTACTTAATTATATCTCGAGAGAAGATAATTGTAATTATTGGACATCTAAGATTAGGTATGATCAAGAAAGGGTAATTATAAATATATATCTAGGATTAAGCATGATTAAAATACGATGGTAAAGTGAAAACAAAGTTACGATTTGTATACTTGTAGTAAACAAAAATTTTCAATTAAAAATGAAAAATATCTTGACTTTTTATTATCCAATTTAGTTCTAAACTTATTGAATAAAATATGCTTAAACTAAGCGTCACATCCTAAAACTATTAACGTTGAATCTTTTAAATTCTTATCATTTCATATCTAACATGGAATCTTGTGAATTAGTTTAATTGAATCTATGAAAGGTAAGTTATTCTACTAGGTATAGCTATAGAAGAAATAAATTTTGCATAATATAATATCTCATATTGTATATTCCTCCTTACATAAAACCATACAATTATGGAACTTAATTGTGGAAGTATTCGCCAGAGAATCTTATTCCCTTAGATAACTAAAAAAAATTTAAAACTTACCATGTCAATCTCATCAATGTACTTTATCATTTGTAATGCTTACTTTCTCCTTAAATTTAAATATTTTAAACTTTTTTAAAATTTAAATTGATATTTTAGTTGATACATATGACTATATTAATAAGGTCATTGGTAAACAAGTGATCATCCCATCATGAATTATTATTACATCTCAAATATCATATGTATAAGATTTAAATAATTCAATGTCATAATCATGTTTTTATTAAAGGTTGATTTGGTCATCCTTCAATTTAGCAAGTTTCGAAAGCTTCAAATGATTCATAATATATATATATATATATACCATCCTTGAATGGAACTTTATGATTCTCATTATATTGATTAAATCAGCATAGAATAAAAAGATTATCTTGTTTATCTAACATCGTATTCTTGTTTATCTAACATAGAATAAATTGTTTGTAACATCCCATCACTGATGGGAATGGTAAATTGGTAAATTGGGACGGGCTAGAAGTTGATTGCATATTTTGATTTGTTCATTCATTTGACCTCTAATTTTAGAGGAATGAGACATTTTGCACATGCACATATAGGTACATGCATTCATGACATTTTCTGGCAGTTATGTGTGAATATGATTTGTTTTGTTAATTATGAGATAGTTGTGTTTGAAATTTGAATTGGAAATATTCTAGGAGTGATCCTCAATTGTTAGTGACTCTTAGAGATTTTTTTTCGAAATTTTGGGAGAAAAAGTCCAGATCGGAGAATTTCCTAAGTGACGGACTGATTGACCTTATAGGATTGGATTAACTGTTAAATGGCAATGGGAATATTAGATATTTGATTTTAGGAATTTTAATGTCAAGCCATTGGAATTTGGGGACAATTGGACTGGCAAAAAATCTGTGAAGAGAAAGAACTTTGAGAGGATTTAAGTGAATTTCTTGGTTTAGGGTTAAAGGTTACAAATAACCTAAATATCATGAGTTTTCGATACACTCTTTCTGATGACCCAAAATCTACTTGAAAACCAAAACTCTTCCTTCACCTAGGGCATGTTTTCTTCTTCTTCCTTTGTTAATTTTCGATCCTCTCTACACGACTCTTGCTTGCTAGCTTCTTCTTCTTCCTTGTGCAAACCATTCTAAAACCCTTGTGAGATGAAGATTTGTGAGAGTTTTCGAGAGGGGAGTGGGTTTTAGTGAGAGGTGAAGACTTAGAGAAATTTTTGGAAGTTTTAAAGTGTGGGAAGCTTGAGAAGGTAAGGAAATTGCTTTTATATTGTTTATTTAGTGGTTAGATGCATTTATGGTGTTAAATATGAAAGATTGTGGTAGTTAGGTTGAGTTATGGCTGGATTTTGGAAGTGTTAATGTGAGAAAAATTGTCAGAGAAGACGATTTGGAACCCGCACGTCGCGGCATGCCTACGCCACGACGTGGCGAGAAATAATGTTCTCGTTGAGGCGTGTGCGAGGATCCTCGCCGCGGCGAGCTTGTAGAATGTCGTCGCGGCATGCTTCAGCACGTTACGCCGCGACGAGCCATTCTCGTACGCCGCAGCGAGCGACCGTTAGCCGCGGCGAGTTGCTGTTTTCTGAACTGCTATGTTTTAGTATTTCGGACATAACTGATGATGTAGACCTCCAAATGAAGTGATTTTTGATTCGTTGTAAACTAGAGAAAGAGGTCTACAATTGATGAGAAGAAAGAAAGTTTGAATTCAAATTAGTAAGATCTCATATATTAAATGAAAGTTGAGGATAGGT
>JANJEY010000004.1:28080998-28094651 GCA_024703695.1 Erythroxylum cataractarum | reverse complement strand
TGCATTCATGTTTTGAAGTTGTTCATGAATTGTGAAAATTTTAAGAATTTTGAGAAATGAGAAATTGAGGTTTTCAATCATGAAATTTTTTAAAATTGTTTATGAATGATTTGAAAGGTTGAAAAGTTTGAGAAATAAGTTTTTAATGAATTTTCTACTGTGAAATGTTTATAAATAGCAAACTTCTTGAAAAAAAATGATTTTGCTTATTTTTCGATTTATAAACATGTTATCCACGAGCTGTATAAGCTCACCCCCCCTTTCATCTCAATCTCCAAGTATTGAGCGGGAGATCGGATGAAAGAAAGTCAAGGCATTTGTTCGATTATGCATGTATTGTGTTTTTAAGTTAATTTGTTGTAAGATTTAGATCTTAGTTATGTTGAGAATTTTGGGATATTTATATCATGTGTATTTTGGAGCTGTATCTTTATATTTGGATTCGAATTCTGAGATTGATATTGTATTATTCGTACTGTATTTATTTTGGAATGTAAATAATGATTTATGAAATTGTGTATTGAATTGATATATGAATGTGATGTGGATATGTATGAATATGGATGAATGTGATATGGGTTCCGGACAGGAGGTCCGATGATTCTGGCTATTGATTGTGAATTATTGAAGTGTTATAGATATTTGATTGTGTTTATGCTAGGATTCCAGACAGAAGGTCCGATGAATTGTATGTTGATTGAGCTGAAAATATTGAAGTGCCTATTGCGTATGAATTGTGGATTTCTAGATATGTATATTTGTTTTTATGGCCAAGAAAAAATAAGAATAAGAATAAGATTTGTTAAAGATGAGATTGAGATATTGCATGATTATGAAGAATTATATGAATTGAGTTTTTATTGAGGATAAATTTCCAAAAGGGAAATTATATTGTTTTGATTTGTATAAGATTGAATACAGATGAAAAGAATGAAAGAAAAGAATTTATACCGGATTCAGATTGATTTAGTCTAGGGTTTCCAACGCGACGCTTTTCTAAAGTATGAATTCACACATGTCAGAAAATTTGAATCAGTTCGATTGAACCATTTGGTCTGTTTGCATTGTTTCGATTCGCTTTTGATTCCAAACCTATTCGATTCGTGTTCGATTTCGCTTCCCGATATGTATTCGATTCTTATAACTTTCGATTTGATTCTCTTTGTGCATCCGTTTTGTCCGCCTTTTGCTTATGCTTTTGATTGAGTTCGTTTTCGTCCTTTTGTTTCGCTTTCCATTTCCGTTCTGTTTTTCATTTCTCCGGTTGGGGGTCCGGTCTCGAGTTAGTCTAGGGTTTCCAATGCGACACTTTTCTAAAGTATGAATTCACGGATGTCAGAAAATTTGAATCAGTTCGATTGAACCGTTTGGTTTGTTTGCATTGTTTCGATTCGCTTTTGATTCCGAACCTATTTGATTCGTGTTCGATTTCGCTTTCTGATATGTATTTGATTCTTATGACTTCCGATTCGATTTGCTTTGCACATCAGTTTTGTCTGCCTTTCACTTATGCTTTTGATTGAGTTTGTTTCGACCCTTTTGTTTCGCTTTCCATTTTTGTTCCGTTTTTTGTTTCTCCGGTTGGGGTCCGGTCTCGAGATCGGGTCCCAACACCTATCATCATCTCCATATTTAAACTTTTGCTTATTGTTAAACAAAAATAAAAACAAAAAAAATTCAAACAAACCACACAATAACACATACATTAATACAACATACACTAATGATATAATTGCATCTAACTTGACGAAACCAATTTAACCTCAAACTACAATCATTTAAGTTGTTCCAACATATTAACATATGCAATTTATGGCTAAACACTTTGGATTAAATATACATACTAATCAAGACATTAACATCATATTCATTCAACTAAAGCACTTGTATACATACATTGATAATTAGTAATCAAAAATTGCAACTGTCACTAAGTTTCCCTTCATGAATTTTTTTTCTATTTTCACATATCAGTTGGATTTATTTATCAAAATACTACTTTTTTATTTTCTTTAACACTAACCTAACCTTTTTACTCAAAGACAAACACCTTGTCATAAATGTCCCTTGGTTACTAAACTAGGAAAAGTTTTATAATTAGATTAATTGGAATGTCATTCTAGCCTTTTAATGCGAAGATAAACCTTTTTTGTGAATATCCCCAGTTACGAAGCTATATCACATTCTTATCTAGCTACTCATATTCCAATATTTGTTTCAAAAGGGTTAGCAGAATAATTATCCATTTAATAGACATACATATTTTTTTTCCTTTCACATAGCCTACCTCGTTTCTTTTAGTCAATCATCCTCATCAAAGACTACTAATAATACTAACATATTCAATTGAATTATAATTATAAATGTATGTAACAAATTTCCTAAGATGAATAAACTGATCTCATATCCTAATTAACATGCTATTTAACCATAGATACTTAAAACATAAAATGCACAAGCCAATATGCTTTTACAAATTCAGTGACTATGTTTAATGCTAAACTAGTCCCATCAAGTTATTTCCATTGACACATTCACACAATTCATACATATGCAACATAGGTTCACATCATGACAACCTAATCGAAAACTAACAATATGGCATGCAAAATTCAAACTCATAATATGCCAATCTCCATACTTAGACAACACATTGTCCTCAACTTGAGAAAAATAGAAATTAAAAATAATAAGAAAAAACAAAAGGAAAATTTAAATGTACAAAACTAGAAGATTGAGGTGGTGATGTGACGAATTGTGGAGATACTTTCGACTATGAAATTCCAACAATTATTTCCCTGTGAAACAAAAATAAAAATACCAATAAAATAAAATAAACTTATCCTAATTTTTAGGTTGCCTCCCAAGTAGCACTTAGGTAATGTCATTAGCATGATGTGCTCTTCCTTCCACACTTAACCTAGGTCAATTATGAGTGGCTTGCTTCCACTCGTATCACTCAGTTTTAGTTTAGTAGCCTATAAATAAACTACATATTATAAGATAATCCAAAGGAAAAATAATCAAATCAAGAAAACTTAGTTCAATAATGCCCTTTTAAATAAAAAAAATGTCAATAAAATATAGAATAATAAAACTCACTGAATTGGATATTAAATTAAACTGTTTAACTTCTAATAAAGTGAACTGTTCTCTTTCTTTCTCAATCACCTTCGTTTCCTTTTCTTCTTCCATTTCGTGAGTAGAGACATCTGTATCCTCTTCATCATTATCTCCACTATCATCTATTTGTCGTTGTTTTCTCCATCAACTTCTTGAACAAAGACTTCCTCATATTCTTCAAAGCCAATCTATGCTGTCATCTACTTTTCTTCCTCTCACTCCTTTAAAGATTTGACTTCATTAATTCTTCTGAATGAGTTACCCTCCTTCAGATTCTTTAATAGCTTATTCATGTTGAATTTTTCTTGTTCATCTCCAAAATGAAGGATGAGGTTGTCTTTATGAACATCTACGAAAGCTTTTCTGGTGGTCAAAAATGGTATACCAAGAATTAGCAAATAGTTTCAATCCTCTTCAAAGTTTAGCACGACAAAATCCACAGGAATGATAAACTTGTCCACTTTTATAGGTACATCCTATACCATACCAAACAGTTTCTTTATCAATTGATCTGCAAACTAAATATGCATAGATGTTAGTTTAACCTCTCTTAGCCCCAGTTTCCTAAATATTGACAAAGGCATAAGGTTTATACGTGTGCCTAAGTCGCATAAACATTTTGAAATCTTTAAATTACAAACTACACATGGTATTATAAAACTCCTTAGATCTGTCAATTATGAGGGCATATGATTGGTAATTAAACAGATGGAGGTTTTTGTCATGGCTATTGTTTGAGTATCATTCCAAATCCACTTGGTAGATAATGTCTTTAAGGAACTTTGTATACTTGGGCCTACATTTCAACACTTCCACAAAAGACAAGTAAATTTGCCACTTTTTTAACTTTTCCCGAGCTTTGCAAATGGTGCATCCAATTTGGTCTTTTGAAGTCTTTGTGGAAATGGAATTTTCAATGGATAAGGTGGAGGAGGAATGTATGAAGGGCCCTCATTCTTGTCTTCATCCTTTTTCTTCTTCTTTTGTTCTTTTACAAATTAGGCCTTAGCTTGTCTTTCCATTGGTTCTTCTAGCTCTTTCCCACTCCTAAATGTGATAGCCTTACATTGCTCTCTTGGGTTTACTTCCATATTGTTCAAAAAAATTTCCACACTTCTCTTACAAAATTCCCTATAAAGCTAGCCCATTTGAACCTCTAGGTCGTGAATAGAGAAGCACGATAATCTTTTTCTTGCTCAAACTTCCCTTCTAGTCTTTTATGGGCCTCTTCCATGTTCATCAACTTGTCCATGATCTTTTCCAATTTAGAATCCTAAGAACTGGACTTATCTTATTGAAATCCTAGTCGACCTTGATTTCCCATTTGAGTTCTTGCATTGTTAGACCAAAAGAAATCTCTGGGTGGTTCTATTGCCCCGGATTGTAACTGATCCAATAAGGATGATTACTTTCCTAACCAAATTGTGTCTCATTGAGGTTCGCAAAGGTCCTTTACTCCCTATCATATATTTCCTTATCATCGTTCTTTTTTTCTTTTCTGGGCATTTAACTTTTTGGATTCCTCATAGTTGCCTTTTTATGTCTAAATCGATGTGTCTTTAACTTTGTGCCCAAACTTCCTTCTCTTTCTTTTTTTTTTTAATTTTGTGTGATTGGGTACTAGAATCATAAGAAAGGGTAATAATTCCTTTAAAAAATTGAATTCAAAAAGTCCTAAACTAATTCCTTGGCAACAGCACCAAAAACTTGTTGAGCTAGTTTTACTTTTAATACAATATTCACAAATATATGGTTCATAAACTTGTAGTATTAAAGGTGTTAATCGCACAAGGAAATAGTTATAACTAAGTGAACCTGAATTTTTCTAAGGTATCAGGATATGAATTGAAAGAAAATAAAATATCAAACATTTAAAACAATTAAATGAAACTAATCAAATAATCAAATAACAAATGAGCTACTAAAAATATGTGAGGAAAAGCAATGATGAAGCTTAGGATTCATGCTATCATTATTTTGCTCCCTAACCTTTGTTGACTCAATTATCTATTGATTCTAAGTCTTCTAAGGGATTGACTACTCTTTCTCAAGATGTAATGAATTAATTGTAATTGATTAACCCTAACTGAATATGAAATTCTAGATTTTTCAACCTCTTAATTCATAAAATCTACCTAATATTTTTAACTAGTTCTTAAGTGATCTCTCAAATAATTAGGTTTTTACATAAGATATCTCTTTGTATGATTACCAATTTAATGTTTGAGAGACTTATTAGGTCACCAACTCTCTTTAACCAACCTAATTGGATTACTTTCGACTCACTCTCTTAATCTATTATCAAAGTATTAGCATACATAAACATTACAACATCGTAAAATTGTATTGAAATCAACAACAAGAAAGTCACAAAACAACTCAAGAACAAATCCAAATATGAAAATTAGAGCATCCTAAATGTGAATAGCATATTTTCCAAGTTACACATCAAGTTTAATCAAATAAAAAAAGGAAAGAAAGAAAGAACTTGATTTGAACTCAAACTTGAAATCTGGAATTTCTGGATTGCTCTTTTTGCTCCTCCTTGTTCTCTCACTTTGGAATATGATGGCTGCTATTTTTGCGCATTTTATATTCTTAAATAGTTCTGGAGTCTTCTAGGGTATAAAGGTGTAAAAAGGTGTATGCTTTTAATTTCTATATGATTATTGATGTGATTATTATTAATATTGACTTACAAAGTTAATTTTATAATTTGATTCTAATTGTAATTCAATTTGATTCAATAGGAAATGATGATTTATAATATGAATGGACAGGTTAAGATTCACAAGGGATTGATGTTGTAAAATTGATAATTTTAAATATGGATTGTATGAGGACAAGCAAAAGCTTAAGTGTGTGGATATTTGATAGATGTACAATTAACCATATTTATAACCCATATTTGATGTATTTTTGCTTTATATTTCATATTTTTATTGTATGTTTGGTACTTATTTTACTCTAAATGTGCTTATAGGTTATAATTGCCTTCACATACTTAAAAGAAAAGATTTCGGATGAAAACATGACAGAAAATAAAGAATTGAGGCATAATACATGGTCATGCTTCTACCCACGTTCTTCTCTTAGGCCATACAGATTCGGGAATTCTAAAGATGTTTAGAGGCATGTTTGGAGGAAAAAATGGGGGAGCAGATATTAGGAGGCCATTATAAAGCTAGAGATCATTTAGAAAGGGTGATTTTGATTCAGAGAAGTGGAAAACACAGAGAAATCCTAAAAATATCCATTAGAATACAAGATCAAACCTCAACCTTATGAGAATATTTGATAGAAGACAACCAGGGAGATTTAAAACTATAAACCCATTGTTTTCAATTTGTTTTTATTTTTGTTTATGTTTGATTTCATGTTCGATCATGTGTAACTAAATTCTTTTAGTGTCCATATTAGATGAACCTCACATGGATGTTTTACGTGTTTGATTTATGTTATAATAGATTTGAAATATTATATCATAATTTGATTTCATAATGTAGAGATTGAAAAATCTTTGTTTGAATAGATCTACTGTAATTTGGAAGGAGTTTAGTGCAACCCTAGAAATAAAATGACATAAATCCTCTAAATTAGGATCAAATCTAATAGCTGGATTCATAAATCAATAAAGTAATCCTATAAGCTTTAACATGAGTAATTTCGTTAAATACCTTAGGATTAGTTTTGTTAGATTCTAGAAAACTATTAGAATACCATAGGAATATCTACGGTCCAAAAAAAGCAATAAAACAATAGCCTAATAAAAGATCAATCAATTAAGGATTCAAAACCTAGACACTAATTATCGATATCGGTAATTTCATAAGTGATTTCTTACTTCTTTGTTCAATCTTACTGCCTATTTTATTTTATTTGCTTAAGTTTTAATTTCTTTAATTAAAAAGCGTAATCAAATTTGTAAACTAGATAATAGGATAACGATAAATACTAGTGGTCATAGTTCTCGTGGGATCGACTCGTATTTTTCGATACTAGCTACAGCTACACTGTGCACTTATAGTTATTTCATAATTGACACACTTAGAAAGAGTTAATCAACCATATTGTGTGATTCTTTAGTATCCAATTAACCTTCCAAGTCTTCTATTTGATGATCTAGTTTAAACTCTCTCAGTTGTGTCTTTCAAAGATTTCTACACATTGTGCTCTTAATTTATAGATCTTTATCAATTAAGTTCATGGTGCTACTTTGAATCATAAATTGACTAAGAGTCAAGATCTATAAGAAAAAGAAGACTGACAAATTAATCAACTAAATAAAATAAAAATTAAAAATAAAATAAAATAAAAATGATTAAAGTAATAAAATCTAGGCTTTCCTAATATTTCAGTCCCCAACAATGGCACCAAAAACTTGATTTACTGTGATTAGGTCAATATTTAAAATTACTGCAAGTGCACAATATGGCTATAGCTAGCATAGGTAAGTACGAGTCCATTCCATAAAGACTGTGATTACTAATAATTATCCTTTTTTGTTATATAACCTAAGGATTAGATTTTGGATTTTAATTAAAATTAAAATAAATAAACAAAATAATTAAAATAATTTTGAACTCAAGACAGAGGAAAGTACTTAGAAAAATCAGTATCAAATAATAGTGTCTAAGTGATGAATCCCCCTAAGAATCATTAAATATTAACCCTTTATCATGTAATTATATTATTGATTGTCAAATTGTGGGAATTCCTATCATACGTTAATATCTTTCTAAAGACTATTAACAGCTAATCTATCAATTGATTAATATAAATCTTTCTAGTTAAAACCCCTAGGAATGTATTATCAATTTATGAATTTTGCTATTAGGTTTGACACTAATTTGTAGGATTCAGTTAACATATCTCTAGGTTTACATGCAACTCCTTCCAATTATAGTGGATCTGTTTATATAAGAGGATTTCTCAATCTCAATCATATGAAATCAAATCATACACTAATACTCCGTATTAGAACAAGAATAAAAAATTTATAATTGAATCACAATAAATCAATTAATATAATTGTATTAAATAAAAGATCAAAACATATTGTTATCACAAACTAAGTTTTAACACACTTAGACTTTAGACACTTTAGTTACTCATAGAAAACAAAATTAATAGCAAACATGCAGAAAACTAATATAAAACAATGAAATCGTAATTCTAAATCTCCCCTTCTCTTATATTGAATCTTCCTGTAATTATGGATTTAATGTTGTTATCTAATGGATCTCTTGACATATTCTTCATGTTTTCCTCATCCCTTGATTAGAAATATTGCCTCTGAATATTGATGACGACTTAAAAACTCTTAAAAATTTAGCTCTCCCTTTCTTGCCTTTGCTCATGTCCTTTTATAATAAAAATTAAGGTTTTTAGGATATACACAATCTCTTACATAGGCATGTAGGAGACCTTGTAAAATAAAAAATACTTGAATTTGTGATTTCACATAGGCATAGAGACTTACATATGCAACATACATGATAGTGTAACTCTACACGAGTGTGTAATTCTATACAACCATAACTATAATTCTTTAATCTTCACACGTTTACATAGACTTATTTGGTCATTGTACATAGTCGTGTAGGTCTTTAGTTGTTTCAAATCTTCATTCCATGTTATGATTTCATCCAAATTCTTCTCTTTTATGTCCATACAGGAAATTATTACCTTTAAATGCAATGTCAAAAGAATAACAATACTAGAAAATATCAAGCAAAACATGATAAATATATGTGTACAATTATGGTTTATTAAACATTTATCTGCCACTCTCAATCATAGAGCACACCTCGAGCATAGGTTCCTAATATGTAGGCTCCATTATCTAAAAAATTGGGACCACGCTCCAACACTAATTAACATTTGAATTTGCTAAGCCAAGTTGATATGCTCTACATCTCCCAATTTATACATCTGTCGATCCTAAAAATCTTTTCTTTTGGCCTTTGAAACTCCTCCTCATAGGTCCTAGCATTTAAAAGCAACATCCCATATCGCTCTAGTGGATGTGTTATCTTCTCTCGCACTGGTAGTGGACGGGCTCCATTTGAGTCTCTAGATGACCGTTCACCTCTTTGTCTTTTCCTTAGTACCTCCTTTTCTCTTCATTATTATACAACTTATGTTCTTCTTGTCATTGTACCTAAAACTAAATAAAATGTGAGAAAATAAAGAAAATGAATATGAAAAAGCAATTTTTCCACGTTCATTATGTTATTCAATTGTGAAAAACACACACTTAAAAATCAAATTAAACTAAAAACAATGTAATAAACAAAATAATTAGAAAATTAAATTAATGAAAAAATTATTAACACAATTAAAATGCAATTAAAGAAAAAAATATCTAATTATGCAATTTCTAATGCAATCCCTACAATTCAAAATTGAATTACAAAATTAAATAATTAATCATATACTAAACACACAATTAGTACATGAATCATACAAGAGATTAAATTGCTAAAAATTAAACTAATAAACACTTTCTAATTACTAGAACAAACAAAAAATTAAACCTAATTTAATAAAACCATAATAATTTTATAATATAGTGAGTAAAATTTGCATACCTAATTTAAATTTCATCCTATTCATGCACAATTCAACAAATTAATCTAATAATTCTTATGGAAAAGATTCAAATTCAACTTGGAATTGAAAAACAAGAAGAAAAAAGGTAAAATAACCTTATAATGGAGCAATTTTGTAGCCCTAACAATTTATGGAAGAAAACCCCTAAGATTTGGAAAAATACATATATTTTAAGTGTAATTCACATAAAAAGCAAGAAAATTTTAATTGAATGTTGCAAAATCATTCAAAAAGAGCTGGGCTAGGTCGTAGGAGGGAGAGATGCAACAAAGGAGTGGTAGAAAAGGGAGAGAAAATGGAAGAAAAGAAGAGAGCTAGGGTTTCAAAAGTGTATCGTAGACTTATATGATCACATGTATGAGCATGTGAGTGACCAAGTAAATAACTGTAAACACTGAATATTAGACACGAACAACATATTCTAGTCCCACGCCATATAGTGAGAACAAAATTTGTAAAATTTCCAAAGTTATACATCACCATGTTTAATGACCATGTAGGTCAATAGAAGCATATAAAACATGCAAAATTGAGATTTATATATACACGAGCTTGTACATGACCGTTTATACCTAAAAATTCCTTAAAACCTTAAAGATTTTCACTCAAAATCACAAAAGTCAAAAACACATGCCAAAAACACAAAAATAGACAAAATTAAATAAAGATGTTTTATAATCAAACATGTAACACATATAAAATAATAGCTTCCTAAAGTAATGCTTAAAAATAATCAAATTAACATAATTAAATCAAAAAAAATTATTATAATTTTTGGGTTGCCTATGAAGTAGAACTTGTTTAACATCTCTAACTCGACATACATATCATAATCAAGGTGGCTTATAAAAGTTAAGTTTTTGCTTTCTTACTTTAGGTTTCTTAACCTCTAAGTAAGTTACCTACTTTTTTCTTGTTTCGCTTTCTCTTCCTTCTTTTTACCTTAAGCCAAAAACAACTCTGTAAACCCTTATAAAAAGAGTCCTACAAAACATCTAAAACTGAATCATCAAACATATTGCCAAAATAATTAGCACTAACAAGTTCAAGGGAATGATTTAGGACATCAAAAATTTTAAATGTGACCTTTTTATCTCCAAACCAAAACACTAACTCACCCTTACTAACATTAATAATAGCCCTGCTAGTGGCTAAAAAGGGTTAACCTAAAACTAAAGGTACTTTTATAGCCTCCTCTATATCAAGAATCATAAAATCAACTAGAAAAATAAAGAATCATAAAATCAACTAGAAAAATAGACTTGTCAACCTTAACAAGTTTATCTTTAATAATACCTCTAGTATATCTTATTAATATTTTTGCTAATTGTAAACTTATCGTAGTAGATTTGGCTTTACCTAATCCTAGTTTCTTCAAAAGTGAATAAGGAATCATATTTTTGTTAGCCCCTAGATCAACTAAAGCCCTTTATATTTTTAAGCTACTGATTTGACGAAGCATAGTAAAACTCTCTAGATCTTTAAGATTCTCCATTTACTTGTTCTAATCAATTGCTGAGCACATTCCACTTAGAGTTATGATCGCTAATTCCTTTAACTTCCTTTTGTTTGCTAGTAACTACTTTAAGAATTTTAAATACTTTGACATCTGTACAAGAGCCTTAATAAGGGGTAAGTTAATATAGATTTATTTAAGTTGTTCAAAGAACCTACCAAACTACTCATTTATGCAATCATTCTTCAATTTAGCAAGATAAAAGATGGCTTACTAAAATTCCTTAACTTTTGGAAGGTGCTTTCATCTTTAGCTTCCTTTTGACTTATGGTGTCACTCTCTTTCTCATCTTAGGTTTTATTCTCCTTTTGTAACTCTTTTCCACTTTTAGGGTGGTACTACACAAACTCCCTTATGATCTTTCATAAATTAACTTTGTAAGCAAACTAATTTGAGTTCCTAAGTCATGCATAAAAACCTCTTGATTTCTTAATGAAGACTCTGTGGTTTGAAATCTTACCTCTGAATGTTAAAGAATTATGGACAATGTCTTAAAATCTTGACTTCTTTCTTAAGGTGGGTATTGCTAAAATCATGGTGGAAGGTTAAACTTTAGCTATCCTTAATTTTTTAAAGAGAAATTTGGGTGAATTCTGCATCTTGGATTATATGCATTATTTTAGGGATTATTTTGGGGTCTATTAGCATTCCCTCTATAATCCACATGTTTGTTTTATAGTGTTTGAAGATTTTGACTTAGATCTCCTAGCCCACTCACCACACACTACATTGTTTAGAATAGTTGAGGATTCATCATCAATCTATCAATCTTTCTTCTTAAAACTTAAACCTAGTTCACTAATACCGTAACTATATGTACATCATATACTATCAATGGCTTGCTTAGTTTTGTTCAAGAAGAGCACCACTGATTATTATTCATTGCCATGTATTTAATGAGGTCTTGAGCTACTTTTGATGTTGTATTATTTAGATTACCTTCAGCTATAACATCTATAATCTATGTCATTATTTTATTTAGCCTATTGTAGAAGGTCTGAATTTACATCCAGAATGGTAGACCATAATGTAGGCACTTTCTTAACATCTCCTTAAATCTCTACTATGTATCATGTTGGACCCCGATTTTTAAGTAGAATTTAGAAATAATAAATGATATGAAATAAGAGTTTTATATATGTATTGGGGATAGATGTATTTACGCTTTAAGGAAATTTATGAGAAAAGACATACTGGATTTTGATGTTTTTGATAATTGTGGAGATTTGTATTAGTTATGAAAAGTTAAAGTGAATAAGAAGATTGAAATGGAAGTTGGAAATCATGAAATAAAGAGAAAAAGTGTGCAAAATTGAAGAATTAAGAAAGTTGACTTTTGAAGATAGAAAGATTGACTTGAGAGTTGACTTTTTGATTTAGACAGAATTTGAGAAAATAATCTTCAGGAAACTTGTAGATTATGTTGAGACCTTTCTGTTGCCATAAAGTTTGCAATTTTTTGATATCAGGAGTGAAAGTTACTGTCAGTTAAAGTTAAGGTTATGTTACTTTAACTTTGAAATGGTTTTACGTGTCGTATGGTACATGCTGTGTTTTGAGAAAAAATTCTGGACTATATGTTCTAAATTAAGTTCAGGGGTCTTCATGAAAGTCATAGAAGATTTTCCAAGCTGTGCAATGATGTATATTATGCAATAAGTGGATGAGAGAATTGGAAGTTATGAAATTTGGAAGTTTTGGACGTGTTATAGGTTGACCTATGTTATGGAGGAATCTTTGACTGAGAAATTGACCTAGTTAGAGGTTGAAATTCGGGATTAAAATGAGGTTGTTTAATTAAATCAAAGTGAGTTGGATAAGTTTCAGAATATGGTTCGGTATTTTGTGAAATTCGGGATCTGTTGTGATCCCATTGAATTGATTCTTGAGGAAAAATGAAATAGAGACATGGGGCTACAAGTCATATGAAGAAATGAAATTCCAATTTAGCCCCTAAGACTTTCAATTTGTGAATTTAATTTCAGATTAGTGTGCAGTCTTGGATTAGGAACATCTGAAAGTATTTTGGCCATAACTTTTTCTCTAGTAATCCAAATGAGGTGATTCTTGATTTGGATTAAACTAGAGAAATAGTGATACAATTGTTATGAAGAAATCGAGTTTCAATTTTGTCATTAAGAATGTCAATTTTTTTGATGGCAATAACGTGCTGGAAAATGATTTAGCATTAGACATGCTCGAAATGTTTTGAACATAACGTTTGATGTAGTGCTCCAAATTGATTGATTTTTGTGGCATTATGAAATTAAGACAAGGAGGAACAATTATATAGAAGGAAATTTAAGCAAATTCCTTCATTTGGATAGTGATAAAAATGTCCTAAAGTAAGCATTCATGAGAACAAAGTTTAAGGGCAATTTTGGAAGTCTACTTAAGAA
>JANJEY010000004.1:28004170-28024563 GCA_024703695.1 Erythroxylum cataractarum | reverse complement strand
GGAAGTGTTTGCTAAGTGAACTCTGAATGTGATATTGCATGCAAGTTAAGTGTGAATTCTCAACTATATGTTGAATGTCGGACTACAGTCCGAGGATAAGTGACTATGACTTAATAAGAGCATGCAATATAAGTGATGCATTCCATTACATGAATGCATACAAGATTAAGGAAGTTATGCAATATAAGTCCGCATATTGTGGTTGTGTGTGAAGAAAAAAAATTTATATTGATTTCTAAATGATAGAGTGCTTTAGCACGCCACCCATGCGGGGCACGGACTTGAATATCACCCATCATTGTTGGGTTCGGGTCTTGTGAGAGTGGGGTGTTACAGAGTTTCACTTTGGAGTCTTCACAAAAGTTGTAGATCTAGAAGTTCTCTTTGAAACCGTCTAATAATGACCCCAATCCAAGGTTTACAGAGAAAGTTATGCCAATTCTCGCAAGAGAGGTACAATATGATTGGGGACATAAACATACTTGATTCTTTTGGCCATATTTTCATCACTCAACCTCCAAATGAAGTGATTCTTGAAGGAATAGACTCCTAATAAATTTTGCTACCTCTCCTTAAAAGTTGGTAACTTTTGATCTAGATTTGAAAAATATTGAAGTAAAAAATATGAGGGATTGGTTGGAAGAACATAACCGGGTTATGAACGTACTTGAATTTTTAGGCATATCTTGAGTTATAGAGCTTCGAATGAGGTGGTTCTTGTTTCAAAATAAACAAGAGGCAGAGAGTTATAATTGTTTTGAAGAAGTCAATTTGTGATTTGGTATTTAATTGGTGTGGGCACATCACCCTTAGTTGATGATGGCTAATGAGGAGTCATTGAAATAATCTTACAAAAAAGCCCGCTCACGCTTTATGATTCCGGATTGTTGGGCTCTGGAAATTATAAAGTATTAGGCTCACATCTCTCGACTCTGATATTGGGCTTCGGAAGCGAAGTCCAACATTAGCATTAGAAACATAAAATGAAGATATAAAAATAACAAAATTGGGGAGATATTGGATTCATTACCAACAAATGCTAATATGTTGTTAGGTCATATAGTGATTACCAAATGAAAACATAGAAGAAGAGGCATGTATTTAAGTCCAGAAAAGAAACTCCTTTAAGCTACAACGAGGAAAGAAGCCAAATACAAAATTTCCATACTTATATTTGTATTAGAAAAGAAGAAATATAAATTTTACTATGATTATATTCTTAATAGTTGTAAACTTGTAATCACATGGTCAGTAGCCTTTGTAGTAAAATATAAGTCTTTTTAGGAGCTCTATTTATTAGTATAAATTTTTTCTAATTTTAAAACAAGGTTATAAAAGTTAAAAAGAAACTAAGATACAAAATAGAAATAAAAAGCTATTTTTAGTAAATTTGAAAGCAAAACCATAACAACAAGGAAACCTTTAGTTACATATAAATATATATGAAAGAAAACATTTTTTGAAAATTCTACCTTCGAGATTAACCAAGAGATAAGATAAGAGGTGTGAAAGTCGATTTAGAGTGTTAGGATTACATGGGATCACATATACATGATAAAGGCTTAAATACACATGTATATGATCAGCAATTCACATTTAATTTAACAACTTAAGAAATTTAGATTTGGAAATTGTAAGTGTAATCCTATAAAAAGTCCCCTGCCCGACATAAAACTTTAATACATTTTCCTTTTTTGTTTTCCTTGTTTGGTATACCGATCTAATATATTTATCTTCCAATTTTTCTTTATAAACTCAAACGTTAAAACGAGCAATTTAATCTAAATCCACCCGGTTAAGCAAGGACAAAACGGTCATTCTGACCATTCAGCAAACCATGCTCAAGGCGCCAAAAACACGTTAAATCTCCCGCCCCTTTCGGACAGCTCTCCCTCTCTTTTATTCCCTACTCACTCCCTCCATTTTCAAAGCCTCTCCCTCTCTCCACACTCTGTAGCCGCCGCCGCCCACCATGAACCACCACCAACACAACAACCAGCCGCACATCTCCCCTGCCACCCCTGGCGGCTCCACCGCCTCCTTCCCCTTCGACTTCCAAACCAACAAGCACCCCAACAAGAAGTCCCGCGGCAGCTACAACTGTGGCCGCTGTGGCCTCCCGAAGAAAGGCCACGTCTGCAACATTCCCATCACCACTCCCACTTCTGCCGATTCTTCCTCTTCCTCCGCCGCAGCCGCTGTCTCCGCCTGTCGCCACCAGCCTTTCCAGCGGCAACCGTATTCTCACCTACGGCGAGCTCTCTCTTTTGACGACGTTGACCTGAAGTGCGACTCTCCCGAGGTTGATATAGAGGAATCGGAGTCGGATCTCTGGGGCCTGTGTTCCGGGAGGCTGCCGGCGAGTTGCTTGTGGGAAGTGCTGAGGAGGCTGCCACCGTCGGAGCTACTGGCGGCAGCGACGGTGTGTAAGGGGTGGAGGGACACGGCGAGGAGGCTCTGGAGGGCAGCCGAGGAACTTAGGCTTAGGGTTCCTTGTAGAGCTGAGCTTGGGTTTGTTGGATCTGTGTTGAAGAAGTGTACTGGACTTGTTAAGCTTAGTCTGAGGATGGAAAGGTTAGGGTTTCTTCTTGACGGCGCTTTGTTTTGTCAGATCCACGGGCTTATGGAGTTTAAGTCTCTGTTTCCATGAACATTTTTTGTGAACTGAAGATGTGGAGACTTGGAAAAGGGCGTGATGCTAGTAATAAACAAAATTATTTAAACATAAGACGCCACATAAACGTTGTCTTTGGTTGGGGTTCAAATGTGGCCAAATTAAAGCGAGGCAAATGAAAATTTTAACAGACATAATGGAATTATCGAAAATATTGTTCTGGGAAGAAGTCGCGGTTGTTGGTTTGCAAATACATTTTTAGCTGGTTATGAGGCATAGGAATCCCACTCAATATTATACTCAGTGGTTATACACAAAATAAAGAAATTTATCATTTCACTGTGTAATATTGGTATTTGTTTGGCTGTTGCAGGGATGTGGATGCGACAATGTTGGCTTGCGTTGCGTTTTCTTGCCCCATTTTGGAGTTTCTGGAGATACGCACATCTGCTGATGCAGTTAATCGGATATCTGGGTATAATCTTCTTCCTACTTGTTTGTTCGTATGCCATAAACTATTTTATCCGTGGATTTTTCTTGTTTAAGCTTTGCTGTTTCTCTATCTCTATGCATTCTAGAATAATTGCTTGCGACACATGTTATAATTTGGAAGTGGATGATGGTAATAGTGGTTAAATCACAATGAACGCTAAGGTTGATAGGCTATAACCTTACTCCACCAATTTGTGTTTCCAAATCTTTCTCCAAAGGAAACAGTTAACAATTTGTGCTACAATTAAATTGGTTTTATGTTATAAAAGGTCTTGGCGGTGCCGTGTGCTACTAGTTTTGTGTAGCAGAGAACAGGGATCTTCGCTGGTTGTAGAAAGGCTGATGTTTCATGTCATGCTCTATTGTTTGGATATGCAGTGATGAATTGGGTCGCTTTGTTGCCGATAAACGTTGCCTTACAAGCCTAAAGGTGGAAGGGTGTTCTAATCTAGGGGGTTTAGTTCTCTGTTCATCAAGTCTTTCTACACTTTGGCTTTCAGATCTTTATTCTCTCTCTAAGATGGTAAATTCTCGTGCTGTTGTTTTCGCTAGTTGAACGCAATCTTCTCTGATGTATCTTATCGTAGAAGTTAAGTGCATTCAGCTGTGATTCAATCCGAACCTTGCACCTTGTTATTCAAAAAAGTTGACGCCTTACTTTTTATGTATTTGATAAACTTCCTCTCTTGCTTTTAGGTGTTTAACTGTCCTAACTTGAGAGAGGTTTCCTTGGATTTTTCTCGTCAAGAAAATGACAGTACAGATCTCACGGCCATGTTTGAGAGCTTGGGAAGGAGTTGTGTTAAGTTGCAGAATATACACATTGCATCAGATCGGCTCTCACATGCCGCTGTTCTTGCTCTTACATTTGCAAATTTGAGGTTTGTAAAAGGACAATGTCAAATGGTTGTTTGCAAAAAACTGTAAATGTTTAATAGACTGATGATTGACATGTTGTACAAAAGTAAGATGATGGTGGCTTGCTTGCTCTGTGATCTTAGGGGCCTGCGAGCGCTTTCTCTAGTCCTTGGAACTGAAATCACTGACGCATCGGTTGCCGCCATTGCCTCAAGTTATTCAAAATTAGAAATGCTTGATCTGAGTGGGTATGTTTTGGATCAAACCCCCTATTTGAATTCAAAATTCATTCTTGGAATTTGTGAGCTTCATAATGTTATTTCGTGACGACTTACATGGTACTGCAATTTGATTTCAGGTCTAGCATCAGTGACAGTGGCCTTGGAATGATCTGCAATGTTTTTCCTGCAACACTGTCCAAGCTTCTCCTAGCTCTTTGTCCTAACATCACTTCAAGTGATTACCCTGCTCAATCGCTCTAAAGATTTAGCTTATTCTGTACTAGTTTCATTCCCTCCTACACGAGCCATACTAATTATAATATAATCTCAGGTGGAATCCAATTTGCTACGGCCCAGTTGCCTCTTCTTGAGCTGATGGATTGTGGAATGACCATTTGTGATCCAAGTTCTGAGTATCCAACTTCGGATGAAACCGATGATTCTGAGTTGCAGACAACGCTTCAAAATAAGTTACATTTATACCAGAAGCTCTTCATAAAACATGATCGGTTGAGAAAACTCAGCTTATGGGGCTGCTCTAGCTTAAATGTAAGATCCCTTTTTTTCTTTTTCCCAAAATCAATACCAATCAGGATTTTTTTTCTTATCTTGTTCTCACCTTTAAACTTGAATCTAGGGATTGTACTTAACTTGCCCAGAACTCAGTGATCTGAATTTGAACTCTTGCAAAAACTTACATCCAGGTATTGATTGTTTAAGGTTTCTATATGAATTAGTTCAATAGTGGTCTGAATCCTGCACTTTCACCCTTTACGTGTGAAGAGAAGCTAATTAGATATGTCCATATCTCCAGATACGTTGGTTCTTCAATGCCCCAGATTAGAAACTGTGCATGCTTCAGGGTGCAACAAACTAGTGATTGGGGCCATTCAAAGCCAGGTGATTACTTTCATAACCTTATCTCATGTTTTGAACGTTATGTAGTTAACTTGAAAAATTGTTATGGAAAGAACCCAAAATAAAAAATGTCCTACCTACCTGAATAAACCATAGGCTAGTCGGGATAAAAATTTACAGGAAATTTGCCTTTTTTTTATTATGGGAATATAATCTTGATCAAATTTCTCTTTCAATGATTAGTGAATGTGCCCTGCAGGTCATTAACAAATTTGCATCAACAGAAAACAATTTACCCTACAAACGCCTGGCAGATGGCTCGAAAAGGATTCGAGTTCCGAATTTCGTCATTCAGGTGTGTGGTAGTGGTAGTGATTCATGTTAACCCAAATGACAATTCACCCTCCATTCTGTGCCCACGTACAGATACGTATTAAAACATTATATCTGAACCTCAAGACTTGATAGCAGTCTAGTGCTGAAACTGTAGGTATTAACTTTAATTAACTGATCGATATTGGTTTGGGTTCTACCTTGCAGCCATGCGACGATGATAGCAAGCGGAGAAGGATTCCAATTCGGCCTTGTAATGTGGTTGTGGAGTAAAGGTCAAGCCAGTCCACACCTTAGCATGGTGGTTGTATCGAGTAATTGAGTAAAAGTGAAGTAATCTGACTGTAGCAGAGTAATTCTTTGGGCATTGGTTTCAAGGGTCCTCTTCATTTTCAACGACCGAGGCCCAACCGTCTTGTAGAATTGCCGCCTTCGTAAACAAACCCCACCCCTCAAATTGTTTAGTTTCAAAAGAAGCATTGACTAATTCCATAAGAAAAAATAAAAGAGAAAACACTAAGCTAAAGACTGTAGTTTGTTTTATTCATCAAATGGAATAAAAGGTTTCGTGCTTTGTTATCTTCAGAATGTGGAGTTTGGATATGAAATAATGCAATGTGAGAAGCGTCTCCGTAGTCTGTTTTCAATACGATGATTGAAGTCTCAAGTATGATTATGACCAAGAACTCTTGGAAGCCTTATTCCCGCCGGCACTCTTCCTCAACCTCATGGGATCGATAGTCTGTTTCATTTAGTTCGTTTCTAATTTATTTTATGAGTTTTTATTCATCCAATAAATAGGACAGAGAAATAGAGTGAGTAATGTATAGATTGAACAGAATAGACTATTTAATCCTTTCCATGTCAAAGAAACATCTCATTGTTTGAACGATCCTTTTATGCTTTTTTAAGCTAAACGGGACATACAAATGTACTTTTATCTTTTTTAATTGATGTTTTTGTACAATTTTATTATTTAAATTAAGATTAAACGATTTTTAACCACTCTGAGTTTTACAGTGATTATATATATATATATGGAAAATTAAGTATCAACCTGATTTGAATTGTGACTGTTTATGCTATTCCCGAGGAAACATATATGCAAGCTCATGTTATTACGCTGCATTAATAGGTCAGATTGTGCAGTCCGTAAATGAGATGGACTTGTAGTAGCTAAATATCTAGAAGTCTGTCCCTTTGTCATAGAGTTTAGTGCAGTTGAATGCTTAAACAAGAACTTTGAAAATTTTAAAGAGCTGAATAAAATTTAATTACAACAGGTTGGAACAAGGCTAGTCTTCTGTTCATGTCCAAAATATCTATGTATACCTTCTTCTCCCTCAAATTCAGATATCGTATTTGAAACAATTTCTTATTGCATCTTGAAAAAAAAAAAGGTTTATCAGAACCTACATTTACGTAACATGACAGCCAATCAACTACAAGGTATCGAGGATCAAACATTCAGGTGATGATGAGATCACAATGTTTCTCGGTCTTCTCTCTTTCCTTCGGTTATCATGGGAGTTAATCTCCTCATTTCTATAATTTGCTGGTTGACCCTCCTCCATGTTGACATTTGTAGCCTTACAAATAGTGACATGTGTAGTCTTACAAGTTGTGGCATATGGAGATTTAAAATGAGTGATGTGTGGAGCCTAGCTATTTACCGCTTAGTGCGAGCTCCCGTGACGAGTCCGGATTAGTCGAACACCCACGTGGTGCCGGAAACCGGATGGTTTACACCGAAAAAAAAGAAAAAAAGAAAAAAAAAGTAAGTGACATATAAACCAATAGAATAGTAACATATGAACTAATAGAAGGATAACATATGTACCAATAGAATGGTGACACATGGTCAATAGAAATATGACACATGTATTAGTTTGATCTTCTTAAATTTTCTAAAGAAAATAGATGAAAAGGCAATAGAAATAAGAGTGAAGGTTTGCCATAAGGTTAGAAGAGGGAGAAAAACGAAAATGAGAAGATAAGGAGGGGGAAAAAAAGGGAAGAGAAGAGGAGAAGGAAAAAAGTTATCAAGGTAAATTGAAATTCTAGTTTCAATTTTATCTTTCTCTTTCTAGCTGTCTTTCATATTCTTAAAGCATGAATTTGAATAAACTCAAAGAATGAAAGTTGTAGATATAGGTCTTAACTTGACCTTTGTGAAAGTGGCTTGACAAAATAGTAACTAGATCTCGAGTTATGCTTGTTTCCCTAATATTGCCTATGATAGATTCCTGTGCAGGAACCTTGTATTATTTCCTAATTTTTGAGGACCTTAGAGTCCGAATTAGTAAAAGTATAAAACATTAAAAATTATTATTGATGTCTTATTAATGCTTAAGTGAAACTATTTTGTTAGGAGATATATTGATAATGATTTATTGAGGGTTAAGTATTGGTTTCCAGTCTGTTTCTTCCTAGAAACAGGACATAATTTGGATGAAAATTATATTTTTAAGGGAGATACTATTTTTGTAATTTTTAGATATATTAAGACTAATGGAAGTTTAGGTTCAGGAGGCACAAAAATCATGACATTTGGATTTTTGTAGAGAGAGTTATGATTAAAAGAAATAGCTTGTTTATAAAAGAATATTAGGAAGAAAACGATATAAACATTGCATATAAGGTTAGGTTAGCTTGATGGTTGAGGAGACATTGAGTTGAATTAATAAGTGAATTATTAACCTATTGACATATGTTAGAATAACATTTATGATGATTAATTAGGGATGAATTTGGTTGTGGTGGTGTATGAATATGAGATACATGTTTGATTAGTAAATACATTGAATATTTGTATATATAAAGACTCAGAAGCTATGGATCAAGGAGCTCGTACCGATGATTTTTGAATTTAAGGGAGTCTACACCTTCTTTTGGGGTGAGTTGGGAAAATCATATCGCTCAAATGGGATTAGGACATCCCAAAACATGCATGATGACTTGCATGCGAATTCTGAACCAAGGTAATACATAGAGGAATTGAATCTCAAATGGATGCTAATATACTTGTGTATTTAATAAATGACATTATTTTGAATAACTCTTTGCACTTGGAGTGCAACTGATGTTTTTATTACGTATTTTGAGAAATGATATTATTTTCAACAAACTTGTACTTGAAGTGCAAAGGACAATGTTTTATTTTTTGAAAATACATTTTTGAACAACTTTGCACTTAGAGTGCAAAAGATGACTTTTATTGCATAAAATAATATTTTGGAACTTACATATACATAATTGAGTCATGTATGCTGCATGTATGTGTTCTCTTTTGGCTTAGAGCTATGACACGGTTCCAACCGATAAATAAAGGCATAGTACTTTACTTGATTTTTTGTACTTAATATTTTTATATGATTTTTTTTGTGATTGGTGAGGTAACGATTGGTCAATCGTGTGCCAAGCACAACAGATTAAGCGATCCCTCGTACCCTTGATGCTGGTACATAGAAGTCGATTCCTCATATCGACACCTTTTTATGGGACTTGTGGATGATTCCACACCTAGGTTTGGACATCGATGAGGTCATCATCTAGGGTCATAATGTTCTTGTCGACTGTAGTCCAGACTCACCACGGATGAAAGTTGAGCCAACATCGGGAATCGGTGGGTTTGCACACTAATTTGGCCGACTAGTGACAACATACATGATTGTTTTAGTTTATTTTAATATTTATTTTTTGACAAGATTTGATTTATACTTGTGATGTTTTTTACTTTTGTGTATTGGTACTAGAACTTATATTCACCAGATGGGTGATTAATAGGCTAGGCCTATGTGATTCCTAACTAGTATACATTAAGTTATAGGCTAGGCTTTTGTGTTTCTATGCCATGTATGTTCACTTCATAGGTTACCTACATCGTCTTGGTGTGTATCGAGTTCTATTTGCGATATATGTTTTTCATACTCACTGAGTACATAGTGTACTCATCCCCTCTGCTTTCCAACCATGCAGGTGAATTTAGGGAGCTTGAAGCTCTGAGTGTTTAATGCTGTCTTTTAATATTTTTAGGGCATTACTGCATATGGGTAGTCTCTATTTTGTACTTTTGTTGTATAATAGTTCATGAACTATTTTTATTACGTTGTTCATGTTGATATGCTTTATGATTTTATAAATTAACTTTTAATTGTCTTATGGTTTGTAAATGACCTTACGTATGAACTTTTGGTACTATTGTTGAGATTGTTTTTTAGTAGACTTAAAAGTGCAGAAGTTGTGGTAGAATTTTAATGTAAATATAGAAGTGCGTTTAAAACTGTTTACAAGTGTTCTGATTGATTTTAGAATTTTTAAAATATAGTTGTTGTGCTACTCAAATATTTTCAAAGCATATTCAATTAGTCTTGCATTATCGAGTTAAGGGTACCATGAATATCCTTAGCCTGCATATGCGACAGTTATCATATATCCGATGTGGTTCTAGGTCTTGATATTAGAGAGCCACTAGAACAAAATTCTAGGGGGGTATTATGATAAGATAATTGGGTATAACAATCAAATGATGCTTTCTTCTGACCCTTAAAAGCTACTCCCTAAATCAACCTTAGTAGGCTCTTTTGAAAACATTATAGTTCAGAGGGGTAAAAGTTTAGAAGATTAGATAACCTAAAAGAGATTAATATGGAGATACCAAATGATTAAAATAGTAATGCTACTATAGAGGATCTTATTGTTGGAGTTAAAATTTTGTTGTAGTTGTTTTAACCACAAGCATACAGTGTAATTATAGCTAGCACTAGTAAGTACAGGTTGATATCATAAGGACTAGAATTACAATTACTTACCATCTTTCTATTATCTAGTCTAACAAATTATGATGCTTATGATTAACCAAATTTAAAATTAAAATACTAAACCAAAAATAAATCAACATTATTGACTAACTAGAACAAGGATTAAAATAAGAATAAATCAAAGAAGATAGTGGTACCTAGAATTTAAATCCCCTCTTAAACTTCTTATGAAATCATGATTTCATTAATTAACTTAATCTTTGGTTCATTGGATCATGAAATTTTCTCGATTATGCTAATATCTTTCTTAAGACTATTAACATCTAATTCTATGCTAATTAATTGAAATCTCTTTTTAATTAAAACCCTTATAATTTGATTAATTGATTTATGAATTTCATTATTAGTTTTAACCCTAATCTAGAAGGTTTATGTCGATTTATCTCTAGGTTTGTGTGTAACTCCTTTTAATTATGCTAGATCTATTCATAGAAAGGATTTATCAATTTTAATTGCTTAAAATTAGATATAAATCAACATGCTAGTGATATTAATTCAAAAGCAGTTAAGAACACATTATTGAATCTTATTGAAGATAAAGAAGGAATTAAATTAAAATAAAATTACTACAAGTTTATCCTAAGGTTCATCTAATACAAGTACCAATAAAGGTTTATTTCATAATCATAGAAAACATAACCTCAAAACTAAAGGAAAACCAAAAAATAAGAAACATGATGAAACCCCTTTTAATATTTAAGAAATCTACTTTAACTAATAAAATCCACTCCAAATTTGTTTCCTTTCTTTCTTTTTATTCTCTTTGAGTTTCTAGGCAGTCAATTTGTCTCTTTTGAGCCTCCTTTTTTTCTCTTAATTTTTCATCGAATTTATTTTAACATTAGGTTTTTTGGTGGTACACAGGCATCAACATGGTCTTGTTGATTAAAAAAAATATAAAATTGTCAAATTTATAGTGAATATAGGCATAAATACAAGTCTTTAACAAGCGTATAGATAACTGCGTAACTCTTTGAAACTCTAGAGCCACTTATTTTGCACAAAACATAGTCATGTTGATATACTCAAGCATCAATACGAGCATGTTAATGTCCATGTTGATTTCCAACATATTTATAACTTAGTCAAAATAGCCCCAAATCATCCCAAACTTGTCTTAAGTCATTCATTTTGCTCCAAATAAGTGAATTGCAACATAAAAACATAATATAAATGAATTAAATACTGAAAAGAATAAAAAAAACACTTAAATAAATAAATAAGAAAAATATACTAAATATAAACCTAACAATATAAACAATTAAGTATTTATCAAGCCATAGGTGGGGGTATTTCTTGGACCTAATTTTTTATTTTTATTTATTTATGTTTTTATTTTTAGAATTTAGTCCTTTAATTTAGCAAACATAAATAGAAATAAGAATTTTTGAATAGAAATGTTAGAATTAAGTTAGAGTGTAGCATGGTATTTAATATGTTAAAGGAGTTAGTAGACATTATGTTAAATGAGGAGGGGTAAAATTGGATAGACAAGGCAAAAAGTGATCTTGAATAAGAAAGAAGGGCAGAAAATCATGAAGGAAGAAAGAAAGAAGAAGAAAATTGTGGAAGCCAGAAAGAAGAGAGTAAACGTGGAGAAGCTAGGAAAAGAAGAAGAAAATTATGGAGAAGGAGAAAGAAGAAGAAGGAAGAAGTGTCAACTTGTTTTAGGTAAATTCCCATCATCTTTTTTCTTGTTTGGGTAGAAAAGAAGTAGAGAAATGGGTTTGTGTTAGGAATGATGGGAGAAACAAGAGAACCCGAGGAACCCATTTTGATTTTCGTGACTTTTGAACTAGGTTTTAGTTTTGCTAATCTAGATAAATTATTCGTAGATTGAGTCTAAGCTCAATTTCTATTTATTCTTGATTATTGAAGCTTTATGGATTTTCCATTAGAATATGGGTTTGAATGGAAATTTGGTTTGTTCGCAGGAAACCAAGACAATCCCATACAAGAGTAAGAGAAAAGGCAAACTTGAGCATGGAATTTCAAGCAATTTAGGTGGGTAAATGCTTATAGTTATTTTGGAGATGGGCAAAATTTCTTACCTATGTTTGTATGCTTAATTGTTTGATTTTGAATTGTTGTGTTTGTTGGAAAAATGCATTATGATTGATTATGATGTTAAGCTTTGAAGAATATTATGACATTTGATTTAATCAAAAGAAGAAATAGCATAAGAAGCATGAAAATATGAACATATGATGGAATAAATTGAACATAAAAAAATTTGCTTGTGTTTGGGAAAAAGAGATACTATTTCGATTGTCACGTGTATGTTGACTTAAAGTCTTCTCCTGGATACCTGCTTGTGGAATATGAGCTCCAAAGAAATAGACTTATTTAGTTCATGATGTAAATTTTGGTTTCTCCATTTCGATCCATGGGAATCTCAAGCCATTAAGTTTGTGCATAGAGTTTTGATTTGTCAAGTTATGATGCACAATTAGTGTTATGCTTTGATTATTAGTTAAACATGATATGTTCTATGTGATAACATGTTTAACTATGAGTTTGTGAGTTAGAATTGTTGATGCTTGAATTGCTAGATTAAAATGAAATATAGTTGTATATATATATAGTTGATTGCGCTCATTACCAATGGCTATAAACATATTAGCCACTAAGCTTCGTAGCTCAACTCATTATTTTTCACTCCTCATGTGCAGAATAAGAAGGTTGTTGATCCTTGCAAAGCATTGGCAATAACCTAAGATAACTACTTTTGTAATTAAGTTAGTTCGACTAATTTAAGTAGCTTTATCAGCATATCAAACATGAGCATTCATTGTATTTAGTATTTTGGATTAAGTTATTGAAGTAGCTGTTGATATGTAATTAAAGCTAGGCTCAAACTCTGTTTTGATTTAGTAATGAGATTGAATGGAGGAAGTTTCTTTTGCATATATTCATGTTTATCTTTTGTCAATTTGTTGTTGTTGGAAATAGAATTGTACGTGTAATTAGTGTTGGATTGTTGGGTTATGGATTGCTATTTCAAAGGTTTCACTACAGTGAAGGAATGACTTTGGCTATGGCGAACCTTTCCTAAAAGGTATTTTTGGCTTCACAACGACGAAGTCAGATTTTCATCGTGTCAAGAATGATTATCAACCATAACAAGACACATGAATAAATGCCTAACGAAGAGTACAGTGCGATAAGAGTTAATGAAAAAAAAAAACTAGAAAGTTGATTGCTTATATGGGAAAATGAGAAAACTATATTCTGGGCATCCTACAATTTGAAATGTTTTGAGGTTACTAAAATAGTTTCATGGCAACTATGTATATTTCATTACAAGGGTATTTTAAAAAAAAAAATTACAAGTCATTCTATTCCATTCTTTTTTAGTATTACTTTCAAACAATGGTCAAATGAGTCCTCTCTTATTTTATTTAAACTTTCAAACAATGAAATGACCAATTTCATTTCATTCCATTCTACTCCATTCTATTCCGTTTCATTAATTACCATTTCATTCCATTCCATCCTAAACTCCCAAACATACCCTAATGATTTTTTACTCTTTTGTTCTTTCATTTTTGTCCATTAGCAAATGGTGATGATCACGATGATTCATTGAAAGTAGCTAAGGAATCTGCTAACAAAAAAAAAGAATAATGAGAACAATAAGAAAGTTTAAAGGTTTTTTTTTTGGAAATTTAGGGCTCATTGTAATTAAGGCGCTTGGTTCATAGAGAGTAATGAGAATGAGAATAGGAATGAATATAGTGAGGAATGAGAATTGATATAATCATTATAATTATGATGGTTGGTTAAGATGAAGGAATGATTGCCATTACTATTGATAGTGGTTGGTTTGTTAAAAATATTAAAAAAAACTTGTTAAAATTTTGTTTTATAGAAAATTTTAAATATATTTTAAATAATTATTTTTAATTTATGCACCTTAATTATAATGACAAAATAATTAAAATCAAGTATATTGCGATTTTTCCTTTTCGATAGCTCTTGAAGAAAAAAAACACTAATATTTTCTTGCATAAACATATCATTAGTTACATAATATTATCAAAATATAGATTAATCGTCCAAAATATTATATAATTTATCGACACAACCATAATATCTACCATTTCATTGTTACAGTAAAATTAAGTAACATAGTTTAATATAATTTGCTTTTATCTGATAATACAAAAAATGTTATATTTTAAGTAATTAATGAATAATATTTTATATTTAATAACATCTTAATTATATTTTAATTAACATTTTAATTAATTAATTATATTTAATTATATTTTAATTAATTAGATTTTAATTAATTAATTAGATTTTAATTAATCATGTAATTAAATATAGTTTAATTAACTAATTAGATTTTAATTATACTTTAATTAATTATTTGTATTTTAATTAATTATTTATATTTTATATTGATTAATTATTTTAATTAATTAATTAGGGGAAGTTGGCAAAATACACAAAGTAATGACTCCCATTCCTCTCAATTATGAGAGGAATGGAGTAATACCCTAAAATAGGTAATGAAATTCATACTTCTCCAATCATACTTTCCTACCAAGCTCTAACTCTCATTCCATTCCCATTCTTTATTTCTCATACCTACAAAACAAGCACCCATGCTTTATAATTACAAACTTGTCTAATGATATATTTTCTAGTTTAAACCATATATATAACAACATTTTAGGAGTATTTTTTACTTTTTACCAAAATAAAAACAAAAATTACTCCATTTTTCGGACAGTATATAATTGATCTAATTTCTTCAAGTACATGTAGATTTTTGGATGGATATTCGTCCGACCTTGCAAGGCTCAGTGGTCCACTTTACCCATCAACAAAAAGAAAAAGGGCGAGCTGCTAAAATCATTAGCGGAGACAGAAAATTGAATCATGTACGTAAATGATTTTGACTGTGAAATGGTTCTTTCAGCCATCAAATCAAATCAAAGAAACTTGAAACAAAATCAAAGCACGCAGCATTAGCTGGAACGCTCTGTGCTATGGCAGGACCAAATCCCTTGTATAAACCCTTAACACCCTCTGACTCTGAGGCTAGGATCTTTCTGAAAGCATCTAGAGTACTTTAGATTTCTGAAATCATCTACAATAATGGAATAAAAGAAACTTGATTCTAGTAGTCTAAGAAACTTCGGTCATAAAAAGAAAAAATTTAGAGAAACAGACAACTTTCTACAAGGTCATAGAAAACAAGTGTTTTACCATGTTCAAATTGTGCATAATCAACTCCTAATTTCAAAAGTAAATGGAAAAACAGCATTGCAATTAACCAAAATTCATCAATTTAAAGCCTCTTAATTCATAGATTACAGGATGTGGAAAAGGTATACCTTAAAATTGTCTAGTATAGTGCTCGACATTCATGGTTAGGAAACTAAGAAGTCTCTACAGAAATCGTGATGATATATTTTTTTTTTTTTGAAAATGAAAATTGATTAATAAGAAAAGAATGTTACAATGAGGAAACAAGGAAGCTCATAGGAAAAAACCAAGAACAAAGAATGCAAGGAAAAAAGAACTAAGAACTAAACAAAACTAAAGACTAAACAGATCTAACGTGAGTCATAGCCAAAGCTAATTTAAGTAAGCCTATATCCTGAACGTTGCACGGATAATGGTGCTACAATGATGGGATAAGTTCTTGACCATCAGAATCTCTCGAATCTCTCCAATTAATAAAGATAGCAGATCATCTTTAGTGGAAGCTTGAGACTTGAAGCGTCGAAGGTTTCGCTCACCCCATAGCCTGTAGATACAAACGCCCAAAACAATAAGACGTAAAGGTTGTTGCTCTGATAGGCCAGCTGTTATCGTTGAAATAGAAGTACCTGGATCCCTCCAATCACATAAAGCGGTAATATGGGCCCATATCGATTTGTTAAAGTCACATTCAAAAAAAAGATGAGCACATGATTCAAGATGTAAAGAGCACATGGGACAATGCTTATCTGTTTGAATATAAGGAAGGCGATCAGCTGTAGAGAGTTTGTTTTGTATGGCCAACCAATAGATGAAGGAGATCCTCGGAGTGAGATACTTGCTCCATACCTTAGTAGCCCAAGATACCAGGGCTCGGTGCTGTCGTAATAAATCACATATGTATCTGCTGGTAAGTTTGCCAGTTGGTATACCCTTCCAGAAAAATATATCAGAGGACTGTGGAGTGGGAGGATAATCCGGCTGATAAGGCAATAAGCTACGAGGGAAAGTCCATGCGGAGCCCTCGATGAATGCATGCATCCGAGTTTGCAGAGAAAAAGAATAAGTAGCTCGAGGGATCAATTGAATTAAAGGACCCCTTTGAGACCAGTTGTCAAACCATAAGGAGATCAGATGACCATTTTTGATAACACAAGAGCAATCCTGGCGAACAACATCTCGCAATTTAAGCAGCTGGGTAAGGAAGAAAGAGTGAGTACCTTTCAGTTTAAGTGCCCAATATTTTCCCTTTTCTTTCTTGGATTTTTCTTCTTTTCGGATATACGTAAATTGGTCATTCAACGATCAATCTAATCTTACATTTGCTTTCCTTGTAACTCATGTTTTCTAGATGATGTTCGAGTTTTGATATATTAATTGAATGGTTGTGCTTTTCCACTTTTCACGATCTAGTTATTTTTTCATTAGATCTATTACTATATTTTTCTTTAGATCAATATTTATATTTGATGATCATACTCTTAAATGATATTCAAAATTTATTGGGTCTAGTAAGGGACTTATTATTATTATTATTACTTTGGGTGTCTTTGTTCTTCCAAACACAACTTGTGAATTTGTTGGGCAATATTGGAACAGAACATATCTCTTCTTTTTTTTTTTCTTTTTTTTTTCAGATTTTGATTTTGGGATCTCATTTATGTTGGTAGCTTAGATTTGATCAAATATAGTTGATCTTCAATCCTTTTTTAGACGTTTTCTTGTCTGACTTTTGGAAAACTATGTTTTGCTTTCTACTTTTGCATATTTAGGGTGAGTCCTACAATGGACGAAATTATGGTGAACGGTGCTAACTATGATAAAATTATATAGAGTTGGTGTGTGGCATCATAAACAGATCGAATCAGTTTGGTTGTTTCCTTTCTCTAGTTAATTGGTATCACATAAATTTTTGCTTCTATATTAGACATACTTGTGATAATTTCAGATTATGTTTGCTCATGGTTGATTCATTACTCTTTAGGTGTTTGGATTTCAATTTTCAGTCTTTATCGATTCATTAAAGGTTTTAAACTCTTTTTGTTTAAAATTTTCAATATTTTGTTTTTTAAACTGTCTAGTACCGTGTTTTAGTATTATGCTAAAACCTAGTTGTTATTAGTGGTTCAAATTTTGGACCATCAAATTTTGATTCACTTGTAGTCGTGTGTACTTGTGATTTTTACTTCTAATTATTGCAATGCCCATTTTGGGATTTAATATCAATCTTTGTTCCTTTTCTCAAGTAACAATATAATCATTTAGGAAATTGATGTGCTTGTCTTCTATAACTTGTGTTGGGCATTAGGGTAGGAGTAGTGACTTTGAATTTTGATGATACAATGAGGGCTAGTCCTTAGGTGAGTTTTGAGTCTAAGAGTAAAGAAGATGTTGACAAACTATAGATAGATTCTTGGAACATCAGGACCTTTACAAGGAATTATTTAGAAATAGTAGAGATTTTAGACAAATATAAGATTCATATAGCCTGTATCCAAGAGACAAAGTGGACGAGAGATAAAGCAAAAGAGATTAATAGGCTCGAACTTTATTATTCAGGGTGTTCGAGAAGACATAACAAGGTAGATATCTTAGAGGTCAAAGAACTCATATATCATATTGTAGGGGTAAAGAGGACTAATGATATGATTATGTCCTTAAAGATTGTGCGGAGAGGGGTTGTTTTCAATTTAATGTGTACTTATACACCTCAAGTAAGGTTGAATAAAGAACACAAGTGTCAATTATGGCTTCTAGGAAATGATAGATGAAGTGATTTAGCGGACCCCTTAACGAGAGAGTTATGCTAGGAGGAGTTTTTAATGGTCATATAGGGGCAACCTCAAATAGATATTTATGGACTCATTGAGGTTTTGGGTAGGTGATAAGACTTATAGTTGGACTGCTTTGTTAAATCTCGTATTAGCCTTTGCGTTGGTGATAGGCAACCTTTTTTCTCAAGAAAAACGAGGAACATCTAGTGATGTTTAAAGCAAAACTACAAAAACTCAAATTGTTTATTTCTTCGTAAGGCAGAGCGATCGACGTAGTTGCAAAGATTGCAAGGTGATATCGAATGCTTGCTTATCAATTCAGCATAAACTGTTGATCTTGTATCTTATAATTAAGGACTATAAAGCCCTATTGGATAGCACTATATAGGTAAAGAGAGTAGTTAATAGAGAAAGTTATAAATTGGCAAAGAAAGAGGCGAAGAAGATAATCTCAAAAGCTAAGAGCAAAGCTTGTGAGAAATTGTATCAATAATTGAAAACTAAAGATGGAGAAAATGATATTCTTAAGTTAGCGAGAGCTAGATAATGGAAAGAGAAAGACTTAAATTAAGTTCGTTGTATAAAAGATGAAGCAAAGCCAGTGCTCGTGGCTGAAAATAACATCAAGAGAAGATGTTAAAGATACTTTTGTAGCCTTTTTAATGAAGACATAGAAGACAACATCTCTTTAGGTGATCTTAGCATGTCGAAGAGGTATTGTAACTTTAATTGTTATTGGTAGATTACAAGGGAACAAATTAAATTGTCGTTAAGGGAGATGAATAGTGAAAGCGCGGTAGGTTGATGAGATACACATAGAGATATGGAATAGTTTAGGAAAATAGGATCATACTTAGTTAGTCAAGCTTTTTAATGTAATCCTTAAGTCTACCAAAATGTCAGATGAGTGGAGACTTAGTATGCTAATTACTTTATACATGAATAAAGGGGACATTGAAAGGTGTAACAACTATATAGGTATCAGTCTACTTAGTCACACTATGAAGTTATGAGAAAAGGTAATTAAGGAAAGAGCGAAAAAGGATGTTCCTATCTTAGAGAACCAGTTTGGCTTCATATCAAGAAGATCCATGACAGAAGTTTCACATCTTCTTAAAAGATTACCGGAATATTATAGGAAAAGGCAACATAACCTATATATGGTTTTCATTGATTTAGAAAAGACGTATGACTTGATACTTCATGTGAAGGTATTTAAAAGTTATCAGAGTTCCTATGACCTATATACAGATTATTAAGTATATGAATGCAAGTGTAAAAACTGTGACAATTAATTACTCAATTTACATTTTTAAAATTTTAGAGAAATAAATTTAAAAAATTTAAAATTGAAAATTGAAAATTTGAATAGGTTAGTTATCCTATCCCTTATACTAACTTATTATAATGCAAAAGTAAATCCTATTCAAGGACTACCTTTCGCTAGATCTTCATAAAACCAAGTCACTTTCCTTGCCAAAAATGCATGGTAGATTAGATCAATAGAGGAAAAACAACTGAGAAAGTTGATGAAAAGGATACCGACCATTATTGTACAATAATAGAAAGTAGAAACTTTTATCAATTGAAAATTTGGCAAAAGGGTGTTTTGAACATAAGTTTTGATCAGTTATAACCTTAATATTTAAAAATGTTAAAATTAAATCTTACTAAATCGTATATTTTAACCTTTGTCTATTAAATCAAAGTGAGCAAGATCTTTCGACTGCTATGGCCACTTTTATTGTCAAATGATTTACCAAAATCAGAATTCTGCGTTAGACTTAGATCTAAATTTAAAGTAGGACCTACTTTTTTTTTTTTAGGGGAAAAGTAGGACCTACTTTTTAATAAGTATATGATTCACTTTATTTTATTTAATTTATTTATAAGTATCCCTCTCCTCCATCTTCTTCTTCTCTCTCTCTTTCACACACACCAGTCCAAGCATGAATTTAAACATTATTTCAAAATAGTCTTATTGTGTATTGTCTTTGTTAAAGTTTAATGATTGTGAACGAAGTTAGTTGATAACAAATAATTAAGACTTTTTGTACGCCCTCAGTCAATGTTTTAAAAACCGGACCGGTCATCGAACCGGTGGCCTTACTGGTTACCGGTTTGACCGATTCGACCGGTTTAACTACCGGTCGAACCGGTGTGATGCAATAATTATGCAATAATTATATTTAATTATATATAATAT
>JANJEY010000004.1:27923404-27944862 GCA_024703695.1 Erythroxylum cataractarum | reverse complement strand
TTAAAATAGTTACCTTTTATAATGTTTAGTAACACTTAAAAAATTTGTTATCAATGATAAATTATATGTTATAAAATCATAAAGTGTTACTTATCAAATTAAGAATCATAACATTTTAAGACATAATGTTACCGTAGATAGGTATTTTATAACATATTGTCAAAAGTGTGACTGTCTAGTGTTACTGTATGTCATTTTTGTTGTAGTGTAAGTCAGAGAGGGAAACTATTTTTTCCAAATTTAGGCGATTGCGAGTGTTCGATTTAAGTAATGCTCAAATTGAGGAAGTGCCAGATTCTATTAAAGAATTGAAACATTTAAGATATCTTCATTTTCTATTTCCAGAATTTCAGTCCTTCCAAGCTCTATATGTCGTCTACAAAATTTGCAAGTGCTTAAACTTTGGTTTTGCCGTAGGCTTAAGGAATTGCCAATTGGTATTACAAAGCTGCTTAATCTCCGGCATTTGGACTGTTTATATTGTGATAGTTTGACCCATATATCACATGGGATTGGAAAATTGACTTGTCTTCAAACATTAACTTACTTTGTGGTAGCAGAAAACAACTCTATTCAAGAAAGGGTCGGTGGGCTTGATGAATTGAAACAGCTTAACGGTTTGACAAGTTCCCTATCAATTAAAAGATTGCATTTCCTTAGAAATCCCCAGTTAGAATGTGAAGCTGCTAACTTAAAAGAGAAGCAACATCTTCAATCATTGACTTTACTTTGGGACATTGTTGGCAACCCTTCAGAAACTGAAAACCAGGAAGTATCATTGGAAAGCCTCCAGCCACATCCAAACATCAAAGGACTGAGTATTGTTTGCTACGGAGGCCTAAAATTTCCTGCTTGGTTCTCATCACTCACAAATCTTGTGGAGCTGTGTTTATCTGATTGTCATAATTGTAAACACCTACCGCAATTGAGTTTAATCCCTTCCCTTGAGGATTTAAGGATCTACCATTTTCCTAAGTTGGAATACATTGATAGGAAAGATGATAATAGTTTCAGTGGTGCTAAAGGTAAAGGAAGAGAAGGAAGATCAACATTTTTTCCATCCCTTAAGATTCTTCTACTGTTTGAGTGTCCTCAGCTGATGGGATGGTGGAAAAAGAATGATGATGATGATGCGGCTGAATCTATTAATGTGTTGCCACAGTTTTCTTGTCTGTCTACATTGAGAATTTGTGGTTGCCCTCTTTTGACTTGGATGCCACCTTTCCCATCTCTTGACAATATCCTGAGTTTGAACGAAATCAGCTCAAAACTGTTGCAGGAGATAATGAACATGAACATGACACCTTTTCCATGATCATCTCCATCATTAGCAATTACTCTTTCTTTGCCATCTTCTTCTTCAAACTCAATTGTCCAGCCGCTCTCTGAGTTGAAACGTCTGGATCTAGAGCAGATTGATGAACTACAATCCCTACCTGAAGAATGGCTAGAAAATCTCATTTCTCTCAAAGATTTACGGATCAGAAATTGTGAAAATTTGACGTATCTGCCTCAAAGCACTCAACGCCTCGCTACTTTACATATTAGCGACTGTCCCCTTTTAACATAGAAATGCGGAAATAGAAACAGTGAAAGATTGGCCTATCATTGAACACATTCCAAATATAGAGATTGATGGCCGTAGAATTCAATGGGAAGGTCATTACCTGTTAGATGATGGAGGGCTTCCGGACCATTGCTCATGAGGTTTGTGTTTCCTGTTTCATCAAATTCTTGTCAATTGAAATCTTAACCAATTTTTGTTTCCTGGTTTCCATTTTGCATCTTCTAAACTTGCAACTTCATTTAGGTATTGAATTCTAATCATAATCATTACTTAATGCAGATGATAGTATTATCGGATAGCTGTTAAATTGAGGGAGAGAGCTCTCCAGATGCCACTGTATCTAGACTTCGTCAACAACTTACTAAAAACAAACTGAGAATGCTTTGTTTAGATTACTGGTACGTATATAATTTCCTTGTTGATTTTTGTTTTTCTGCAGTCAGTCAGCTGTTGCTTTTCCTCATTTTGTTTTTCAGGTTTGATCTCGTTCTTTCATAAGCTGCCATGCGATGCGACCCCATCGTAGTCATGTTTTGTCCACATCAGGTTTGTTAATCTGCCTTAGTCCTAAGCTTTGGAAGCATATAATTTAAAAGTTTAACTGGAGTTTATGTTTGAAACATATAATTTATACTTTAACAAATTGGTTTGAATTTATTTAAGTTAGGTTAAGATGAAAATTAAATAGAAAATTCTAGCAAATGAACTTAAAACTTTTGAACATATTCAAAATTCAAACTTTCGCCGTACTAAGATCAACGACTTCGGATCTCCCTGTGGCCATGTTCTTTACCAAGTTAGGGTCTTCCCTATTGCTTAGATGCTCATTCCATTTTAAGTCATCAAAACCTATCATGAAATATTGTCGATACACTTATTTAGCTTTGCTTTTTGGACCTAATCTACAAACTTTAAAGTACATACCTTTCAACTCTTTTGCCTTGTCTATTTCATTGATGTTACACTACAAGAAAATAATATAATTTGCGGCATTTTATTGATAAAACGTCACAAATTATAAAGACTTTTCGTGACATTTTAAAAACGTTACGAAAACTTCAAATTTTTTGTGACGATTTAGTAAAACATCACGAATTTATTATGCTTTTTGTGACGTTTTATAAATGAAACGTTGCGAAATAGAGTCTGATATGTTTTATTCAATAAAACGTCGCTGTTGGCCACACCCAAAATTATACCCGCGGATAATAACCCAACCCATCATCTCCTAAACTAGATAGCCTTTTTTGTTTTTCCCCAATTCTTCTCTTCTATTACACAAATCTCTAAAACTACAACTAGAGAAGGTATGCTCCTCTACCTTTTTCTCTCTTAGAACCATCCCAAAATCCTTAAGAAAGAAGTAGAAAAATCAAAACTTCATTTTCTCTCTCTTCTTTTCTCCATAAACGACCTCCACTCTTCTTTCTTCTTCTTCTTCTTTCATTTTCTTCTAATAATCGATTTTCTCTCTTCTTGTAAAGTTCCAGACCTTTCTTAAACGACAACACATCACATTTTGGTGCCAAGTCATTAAAAATTTGATAAAAAGACCAAAATGCCCCTCACATGTAACTTTATGCCATTTTCACTTGCGGTTTTGATTCGCACTATCGAGTTGAAGGAATTTGTTAAAACTTCCTTCTTAAGAAATGTTCCTATCAATCATACGAATCCAACTCCACCGACGGCGCTCAATTCGGAACACTACACCAAAAGTTATGTGCAAAACAGTTCGAGTATATCCACATTCTAACATATTTTCCATGTACAATTTCTTTCATCCAAACGTTTACATTCTTAATCCCAGAATTGAAACTCGACGTCTTCATAAAAATTGTAGCCTTATGTCTCTAGTTTAATTCAAAACAAGAATCACCTCATTTCGATTCCCAGATCAAAAGTTATGCTCAAAATATTCTCAGATGTTCCTAATCTAAAAACTGCACACTACTCTGAATTGAAATTTCATTTCTTCATATGATTTGTAGCCCCATGTCTTAATTTTATTTCTCCTCAAGAATCACTTCAATCGGATCACCACAAGTCCTGAATTTCGCAAAATACTGAACTATGTTCAGAAAATTTCCGGACTTAATTTGATTAAATTAATCACCCTTAATTTAATCTCATAAAATTACAAATTTCCCATGAGGATGTAGGGAATTGTCTTAGGAATTCAACGCTTCAAGAATCAACTCAATCGGGTGTCAGACGGAAAAGATATAAGCAAAAGATTGAACGAAGGTCGGATTGAAGGAGGAAGCTAACAAAGAAATCAAAACGGCGTTGCATGGAGGAGTCCCAAAGCGGCGCCGTGCGGAGTCGAAACGCGCGTGTACTGAAGAGGCAAAACAAGAAACAACGTCGCAGCGGAAAGGAGAAAACGGCGTCGTTATGGAACAAGTGCGCGCGCATGCAGGGCGAGGGCTCGCTCGCCCTCGCGAGGCATCGCAATGGCGAGCTGGACGCTCTTCCTCGCGAAGGCGATGCGTCGCCCTAGCAACGGCGAGCTGGACGCTCGCCCTCGCGAGGGCGATGTGTCGCCCTAGCGACGACGATACGTCATTTTTATTTTTTTCACTTAATAAAACTGAATATTTCCAAAAATAATATCTCTTGATCCCGAACTTCAAATTTAACAAACTTGGTCTCTATGGAAAGCTTAAAGGAAGCTCTACAACTTCCATGTAGAACTCCATAATCAATTCCATCTCTAAAATGATTAAATTTCTAATCAAAGGTTCTGCCCAAATAATAAATACCTAAACAAAGACCTCAACTTTGAAAATTTGCATCTTTCAACTCCAAAATCCAATCATGTCTTATTTTATATAGATGCGAAGATCAAGAAGTCATTCACAACTTTTATGAAAAACACAAAAATCAATTTGACTCCTAAGGGAGTCCATTTTCCGGTCAAAGATTCTGTCCTCTAATATTCATGCTATAACCATAACAGAAACTTGTAAAAATCATAACTTATTATTCCTTAACCGAAAAATTCTATACTTTATATCAAAATAAAGATCAAATCAAATCCTTCAACTTTCATAAATAACTCCAAGGCTAAATTAACCTCTAACTAGGTAAATTTCCCAGTTAAAGTTTTAGTCATAACATAAGTCAACCTATAACACACCTGAACTTTGACTGATCATAACTTTTACTCCCGATATCGAAAAATTTCAAACTTTATAGCTACAAAAAGCTGTTAACATAATCTACAAGTTTCCAGAAGACCATTTTCTCAAATTTTGCCTAAATCAAAAGTCAACTCTCAAAGGCTAAAAAGTCAAACATTTCATATTTTCATATTTTCACACTTTTTCTCTTTATTTCTTGAGTTTAAACTTAATTTCAATCAACTCATCCACTTTTGAATATTTCTTATTTTCACTCAAAAATCGGGGTCCAACACCTTGAATTTGAAAGTATGTAAGAAAGAGTTTAATATATTGAAACCAAGAAAGAGATTCATGTTTCAAGCCATAAAGAGATTAATACAAACAGTGTCCGTGATTTGCCTTGTCTTTGTTACAAAATCCTTGTAGTTGTTTCATAAATATAGTTTCATCAGGATTTCCGTACAAAAAGGTATTAGAGATGTCTATTTGTAGAAGATACGAATTACATATAGTAGCAAGAGTAACAGTGACATACATTATTGTTGCTTTGATTACTAGACTAAATGAATTTTCATAATCAATATTATATTATTGGTTACAACAAGGAGGGTTTTGAAATGAGAAATAAAGTTATGTGGGTTGTCTTCAATTTTATATACCCATTTATTGTCAATAATGTTATTTTCATAAGGTCATGGAATAAGAGACTAGGTTTTATTCTCTACTAAAGCATTATACTAATTATGTATGGTAGCACACCAAACTTGATGTTTGTTAGTTTGAGAGAAAAGAGGTGGGATTCGGTTTGGGGGATTGGTTCATTTTTTAAAACAGAAGATTAAGTCAATAATGCAATATGTCTTTTTATGGTGGATGTTATAGATGTGATAGGTCGGTGGATTCAGCTTAAAGATGGATAATGATAAGATGAAAAATCAAGTACTAGCTTTAATCCTTGAGAAGTAGGAGATGGAGGTGAGTTTGTAGGTAATAGACATGGATTCGAACTTGGAGTTATTGAAGAAGGTGTAGTTGGTAGAGACAGAGAGTAGGAGAAGAAGACAATAAGTGAGAGGTAAAAGTTATGAATAGAGAAGGTAAAGGAATATGAATTGATATCAACTTCAATCAATGAGTATAATCCTTTTGAACTGAATGAGAAGCAGAAGAGCTTGACTTGAGGATGTGACTATCACATGTAAAAGTAGTTAACATTCCATTAGTAAGAAAAATAAATGTAACAAAAGCATAATAACCAATATTTGAAGTCAAAGGAAATATATGCTAATAAAGTCTGTCAATTCAATAATATGAAGAATTTTTGTTCAATAATTCCATTTTACTAGTGTGTGCATATGGACAAGTAATTATGTGAATTATATGATTAGAAGTAAAGAATTTATTCAAACATCGATATTCATCAACATAGTCCAAATGGAAAGACTTAATAAATGTATTAAATATCTATTTAAATATGGGTTTAAAATTGAGAAAGACCTCATAAGCATCTCTTACTTTAAAAAATTAGCACACCAAATTTTTAAGAAATTGAGACCTCATAAAATTGAGAGCACCAAAGTCTAGAGTGATATGTGTCATTGTACAAATGTTAGCGATCCAAGTTTAAATTACAGTAATGGTAAATTATAGAACATGCTATTGCGAGATTAATTAACAGACATAAGGCTATTGATAACCAATATTGACTTATGGAGAATTAGAACTAAAATTCGATGAGCTTTAATTGAACTTGATAATGACATGTTGTTACCCTTTGGTTATGAAGGATAGACATTACAATTTGAGATGATGTATATTATAGATGTGTTATTGGTATAGGTAAAAGCGTGGCTTATGTGCAATATTGGTCAAATAAGACCCGAATAAGCAGTTTTTGTTCAACAACTTATGAGCAACAAGCTAACTGTGAATTTCATTGAATGTAATAAGTGTAACCCACAAATTAAGTCCAACAACAATTTCTCAAAATTTAAATCCAATTTTATAAAAAATAATAGCATTCAACTTGTCTATTATTAATGATTTACTTGTTTTTGTTAATTTGTCCACAAGATATTTAACTTTAAGAACATACTAAATAATAGAAACACCATTATTCTTAAGTTTATTAAGTAGTATATTGTTTAATTTGAGAGATGCTTTTAAAGGTATCAGATAAAGTCATCTAAGTAGCTTGAGAAGTCGTAAGTCTAATAATATATGGGAAGACCGCTTAAGTTAAAAAGGAAAGAATTTGTGAAAGCAATATTTGATCCTTTTGAAACCATTCTTGATAGGCTAGATTTTTAATAAGAGTAGCATTGTTCATAATTGTTTAAGGAGGTTGTGATTTAGTGCCATCATAAAAACTCATTAAATTTTGAGAATTTAATAAGGGAAATAAATGTGTTTTCCAAACTAAGAAATATCTAGAAATTAATTTAGTGATAAATTTGAGTGAATTGAGGTAGTGGAGATGGACCAAGAAAAAGGAAGAGTAATTTGTATATTTGTATTTGAAATTATTTTACTCTTATACCATGTGAAAAACAAAAAAAAATTGTGTGTATACATTTTTATCTCTAAAGGTCATGATACAATAAATGTCATTATATATAAATGTATTATAGCAAAGAACATGAAATTACTCATAAATAGAGATGACAACAGTAGATAGAGATAAGACATATAAAACTATATAACAAACATAATAAGAAGTTGTTAACATGATAAACAAAATTTGTAACGACCTATATAACTATGTAATAAACAAAACAAGAACTTATTTATATAACAAGCATAATCACTAATATAATCAAATGAAAATTTAATTTCACAAGTATTTAATAATCTCATATGCGCACCCAATATAAGAAAGAGTTAAATTAAAAGAGTTAGATTTACTGGAGAATCTCCGTATCAAATTCTAGTAATAATAATTATAATTTTAAAATATATATCAAATTAATTAACAATATTTTTTAAAATAATAAGTGCCTAGTTAAAAAATTAAAATCAATTTACAAATATGAAAGATGATTAAATAAACTTCAGTTATTTTAAAACATGTGCATGTTAAATGTCTATAATATTTTAAGCTATATATTTAGTTCACATATATTAAAATATTTTTAATTAGTAATGTTTTTAGTTATTTTAAATTTTGTGTACATCAAATACTAGATAATAATTTTTTATTAACAAAATTAAATCAACTTACAAATATGAAGATTATTACTTATTAATAAATTTTAATTATTTTAAAGTTCGTGCATAATAAGTATCTATAATACTAAAATTATACATTTTGTAACTATAAATATTTAAATAAATTATCATACATCCAAATACATTTGGTGAAATTAATGTATATGTATTCTCATTAATGTACTATTATTTACAACATGCATATATCACAAATCATTAAGAGAAACTATTTTTATTATAAGTTAACATACATCATATAAAGTATGATATAAATATACTTTAATATTTATTTATAACAAGATTATTGTATTTATTAAAAAATGTATTTATGACAAGGGTGTTGACATAGTGGAAATAATGCGAAACAATATCATGAATACCGATAACAACACTATTTACCTGTTGATTGAACAAGAATGCCAAGAAATAGGGCAAAAAAGGGCACACAACCCTCAGGATCTATTATTCATCAAAACTACAAAATACATAGTTTGGGTGACTTAAATAGTCAAACCCTAAAAATTACCAAAAAGAGCAAAATACTAAAATATCCCTATTATGAAAATAGATAGAAAAATATGAAAAACACAATGAGTAATGCTGAAAGTGGACATTCCTACTAAAAGTTTTGACAAATCAAAAAGTTACCAAAAATAACAAAAACGCGAAATTGACTCTGAAAACACAAAATTTTGACTGTTTTTTAAGTCGACAAAATTACAACAGCCTTTTGTCAAATATGTCTAGATATGCGCACTCTATCTCTTACACTGCATCATTCTCCCCGGGCTGGACAAAATTCATTCTCAAATTGTCATCATATGACGAATCACCAGAAAAGGGAATCAAATGCTTCACATTGAACATATAAGTTATACAAATATGACTTGCTAGCTTCAGACAATAAGCATTAGGATTGATTTTCTTGATGATCTCCACAAGACCAATCTTCTGAGTAGATATTTTATTGTAATAACCAACAACAAAGTGATCCTTTATAAAAATTGCTTGCACAAAGTCACCCACTTCGAACTCAACATGTCGTCTCTTCTTATCCATAACCTCTTTGTACTTATCGGAAACCTTAAGCATATTGCCATACCCTATGGACATCCTACAATCCAATAACAGAATCTTCTACTTTGCCATGTGCTCTTGTCTTCCTAGGTAGAGGTAAAAAATCAAGAGGACCTTGAGGAAGAACAAAATACACAATCTGAAAAGGACTATACCCAGTACTACAACTAACCACATGGTTGTGTGCAAATTCAGCCTAGTTGAGCTTTATATCCCAACTCTTGATGTTTTCACTAACCAAGTTTCACAATAATTTACCTAAGGAATGATTCACGACTTCAGTCTGCCTATCTATCTCGGGGTGATAAACAATGCTGAAACTCAACTGTGTATTTACCATTTCCAATAAATTGTGCCAAAAATAGCTAAGAAACCTGGTGTCTCTATCATAAATAATTGAAGATGGTAGGCTATGCAATATGTACACTTTTCTAAAGGATAACTACCCCACAGAATGGCATCGACAGTTTTCTTGCAAGGAATAAAATGAACCATCTTAGAGAAATGATCAATAACAATGTAGATGGAATCATTACCTCGTTGTGTTCTTGGTAGTCGTATCGAAATCTTACTTATATCAACCCAAGGTTCTGTTGGAACTGATAAAAGTCGATGCAAGCCTACATTAGTTTATATTCACTTTGAAACTTGGTAGATTTGATAGCGTTGCACAAACTTTTCAATTTCCTTTCAGATGGTTGGCCAAAAATAGGAAGCTTACACTGACTTTAAGGTTCTATCTGCCCCACATTTCCTTCCCCATACAATTCAGTGATAATTTGTAGCCATAAGCTACAAACGGGAATGCATAACTAGTTCACTTTAAATAAAAAACCATCTTACAAGAGGTATGACACCTTCTCACGAGCTCTAATTTTTGCCAAAATGCCAGAAAAGAATGGATCAGTATCAAGTCAAGGTAGATGGAATCATTACCTCACTGTGTTCTTGGTAGCCCCAACAAAATCCATACTTATATCAATCCAAGGTTCTGTAGGAACTAGTAAAAGTTGATGCAAGCCTGCATTAGTTTATGTTCACTTCAAAACTTAGTAGATTTGATAGCGTTGCACCAACTTTTCGATTTTCTTTCAGATGGTTGGCCAAAAATAGGAAACTTGCACTGACTTTAAGGTTCTATCATGCCTCACATTTCCTTCCCCATGTAATTAAGTAATAATCTATAGCCATAAGCTACAATTGGGAATGCATAACCGGTTCCCATTAAATAAAAAGCCATCTTACAAAAGGTATGACACCTTCTCACTAGCTCTAATTTTTGCTTGAATGTAAGAAAATAATGGATCAGTATCAAGTAATTGGAGTAAGAATTAAATCCAGGTATCTCCACATTCATTTTGCTCAAGAGGCTTTTTTGTAATATGTCATTTCCTATTAGTGATATGTCATCTACGTATAACGTAAGGAATATGATAGCACTCCCACTAACCTTCTTGTACACACAAGGTTCATCCAAATTTTGTGAGCAACCAAACTTTTTGATTGTCGCATCAAATCGGATGTTCCAACTCCTAGATGCTTGCTTTAATCTATAAATGGATTTATGAAGCTTGCATATCTTTTTTCCATCTTTAGATATGAAGCCCTCAAGTTGCATCTTATACACATCCTCAATCAGGTTTCCATTCATGAAATTCGTCTTCATATCTATTTTCCATTCTCATAATCATACTGAGTAGCAATGGCTAGGAGTATTCTAATGGATTTAAGCATGGCTATAGGGCTAAATGTCACGTCATAGTTAACTCCTTCTCTTTAATGATAACCTTTAGTGACTGGCCTCACTTTATAGGTAATCACATTACCATCCATGTCGATTTTATTCTTGAAAATCTACTTACACCCTATGGGTTTTATCCTTTCGTGTGGGTTAACCAAAGTCTATACTTGGTTTTCAAACATGGAATCCATTTTGGACTTCACAGCTTGAAACCATTTTTTAGATTTTGAACTCTTCAGAACCTCTTCATAGGTTGTAGGCTCATCGTCCTCTATGCGTAATACGTCATTATGTTCACTTACGAGAAATTCACATCTCTCTGGAACATTACGTATCCTACTTAACTTAGGATTTTTTTATGTCAAAAGGTTCAAATGTTCTCTCTTCTCTATAAACAATAATCTCAGGTTCAGGTAGTTGATCTACATCTGTTTGAGCATTATGAACTTCATCAAGTTCAACTTTGCTCCCATTATCGTCTCTTAAAGAAACTCTTTCTCTAAAAAGACAACATAGTTCGAGACAAACATCTTTTTTCTCTAAAGCATTGTAAAACTAATATCCAGTTGTTTCCTTAGGATATCCTACAAGACATTTAGCAGATTTCACTTCAAGCTTATTTGATTGAATCTGCTTCACATAAGTCGAATAACCTCAAACTTTCATATGAGAAAGATAGGGTTTCTTTTTAGTTCATATCTTATATGGAATAACATCAACTGCTTTTGAAGGGACTCTATTTATCACATAAATAGCAATCTTGAGCGCATGACCCCAAAAGGATTTCGGTAGATCTATTAAGCCCATCATTGACCTTATCATGTCCAACAAGGTTCGGTTTCTCCTTTCAATCATACCATTATGTTGTAGTGTGTATGGTGGAGTCCACTATGATACAATCACATTATCCCTAAGATAACTTAGAAACTCCTTGTTCAAGTATACATGACCTCGATTTGATCAAAGTGTCTTGACACTTTTACCGAGATGTTTCTCTAATTCATGTCTGAATGTTTGAACATTTCAAATGCTTCAGGCTTGTATCACATTAGATACACATGATTATATCATGAATAATCATCGATAAAGGTAATGAAACATATAAAACAACCTCTAGCATGAATGGACATCGGACCACATACATCATAATGTATTAGGTCTAATAACCCATTCGCTCATTCACCTTTTCCTTTAAAATGTAATTTAGCCATCTTGCGTAGCAAGCAAGATTAACATATGTCATATGATTCATAATCAAATGACCCTAAGCTACCACTCCCATATAGCTTAGATATATGTCTCTTACTTATTTGGCCAAGTCGACTATGCCATAAGTAAGATGATTTTAAGTTATCCCGTTTTTATCTTTTATTATCATTGATATTTAAAATTAGATTGCATATATCTAATATGTAAATACCATTGCATAATGTAGTAGTACCATATAGCATTTTATTCAACATAATTGAACAACCATTGCTTGAAAATGTTAAATGAAATCCTATTTTATTAAGACATAAACAGATATAATGTTCTTTTTCACAAAAGTATATAATAGCAATTATCCAAAATTAAGTTTAGCCCACTAGGAAGATACAAAACATAGGTTCCTACGGCTAATGCAGCAACTCTTGCTCTATTTCCCACACACAGGTCCATCTCTCTCTTCCTAAGCGGTCTATTATCCTTGAGGCCTTGCATATCAACACATATATGTGAGCGACATCCGGTATCTAATACCCAAATATTATGATCAGAAATAGTATTAACCTTAATGAAAAATAACATACCTGAAGTAGACAGTGGAGCATCTAATGCCTTCTTTTGCTTTAGTGACTCTAGATAAAGTTTACAGTTCTTCTTCCAATGCCATTCATTGTTGCAATGGAAGCATATTCCCTTTGGTGTTTTCTCCTTTGCCTTCTTCTTGGCTACACCTCCCACTGACTTCTTGGACTTCTTCTTCTTCTTTTGGTTCCTTTTGCGAGAACCAGAAGCAGAGTCCACTAGCATCATAGCCTTACTGTCCTTCCTGACAGTTTGCTTAGCTGTTTTGAGTAGATTAATCAGCTCAGGTATCGAATCATCTGATAGTTAAGCACAAACTGTGAATAACTATCGGTCAAACCAATCAGAATTAAGTCTATACTTAATTCATGATCCATTATGAAACCTAAACTAGACAACCTCTCAATGTATCCATTCATCTTCAACGCAAACTACATTGGAGATGATCCCTCAGCCATTTTAGAGTGAAAGAGCAACCTCGAGGTCTCGAACATGAGGATATGAATTCTCATACCATAGTTTACTATCTAAGGGAATTATTTGATGAGCAAGCTTAGTCTTGAACCTTTCAGACTAAGCTTGCTCATCAAAAAGTTCCCTTAAATGGTAGACTATAGTATGAGCATCCATAACCTCATGCTGCTTTTGCAATTTTGGTGACATAGAGGCTAGCATTAATACAGTTAGCCAACTCAATATCATTCAATAGCTTCTTGTAAACAATTTGATCCTCATCAGAGGCATTAGCAGTAAGGAGATCGGGAAGTGGCCAAGACATATCCTATTTTCTTATATTTGAGAACAATTCTTAAATTTCATAGCTAATCTAAGAAGTTTAGTGCCGCGAATTTGTTAGAGTTTTGTAGAGAGCGTAACTTCACACTAGATAAAGACATCGTGGCAATTCAATAACTTAGAAGAATGAGAGAGAGCGTTAGAATGTACGTAAATGCATCTCAATAAAGACTTTAATCACACACATTATAGGTCCCAATATTTTATTTGAATATATAGTACTCGCTACGAATCCAAGAAAACGTATAGTTTTCCTATTGGGTCGATATCGAACATCACTAAGAATGATCTTGGGTTTGCCTAATAAGCCACCTTAGGTCAATCGGTAGGTATCATTCATACTAATTGCATTTAATTGTGCAACTAGCGACTTATGCCATCAGTTGTTGATTTAGCACACTCATTGGGTTATCAACTCTTGATATGTATACATCCCACGTATACTACCTAACTTTGCCTCTATCTACGTTGACCTTGGGCATGCCTAACAAATTAACACTTCTTGTTAGGACCAACCTGTTAATCTAAAAATCTGATTTCCATGATTTAAACATATTCATGTAGAGCGGGCTTGGGTTTTCCCAATAATCCAACACTAAAGAACTTTGGTTTTTGCAATATCAATAAAAGGCGTAAGTCCTAATATTTTGGTTGAGGGATTTGTTCTTAGGTCTCATCAATACTTAGTAGGACTTATATATATCTCACATATATTTTTAGATAGTTACTATAACTATATGACATGATTATGGATACTTCCATTAAATTGAGCCTATGTCCATAACCACCCTATCATGCCAATTTAACCAACCCTTAAAATACATCTAATGTAAGTAGCACACACGGGCAGTTTAATTTAGGTTGTGACTTGACTATGCATCAAAAGTTCATGATTTGATTCAACTCTTAAACTAAATCGAGTGCTAGTGTTAATATCAACTAATTCGAGTTATGAATGTGATTTGATTAGGAACCCTAAAATTCAATTATTTTGAAGTCTAAATTAAACACTTTAGTTCTAATACACATGCCTTTTCTAGTCACACTAGAAATGCAATGCTTTGCTTGGATTAATTCTAAATTAATCCTTAGGGTTTCCAAAATTTCCAAAAATCATTAGTCATTTAAAACATCCTTAGGTCATCTCAAATTTATTAATAAATTTTCAACACAAGTTAAAAAAATCTTGACGTCTAAAATTGTCAAGATAAATGAGTAACCTATTAGACACTAAAGAGAATGATTCGATGTCCAAAAATTTTCCGAAACCCTAATTTCAAGCATATGCACTTAGCAGCTACTAGCATCAAAATAATATATTTTTTATATCATTAAAAAATTTTAAGGTCTTATAACTGAAACATATACATATAATTCATCACAAAACATCAGCTTCGCAAAAGTTGACTAGTGTTGACTTTGACTTGATCTATTAATTGAATCAAGTTCAATTAATTCTGGAAAAGTTCCAGAGTCTTATATACATTCTAAATGTGCCTAATAAAAAATTACATAAACTAATTCCTAGGAATTCTTTATGAACTAAGTAAAATTGGTCAGCACATCATATGTCCACTAACACTTGTCATACACCACCAGCATGCATGTAAAATCTAGAATAATCACACTTCAAAAACAAGTTTCATGCATCTCATACATGTGGCAACATAATATGTGCATGATCATGAAGGAAATTCATAAAAACAAATTTTTAATAAATTATTTTGGAATTTACAAGCATGCATATTCATCAGATTTCCAAAATTTCGCAGACCTTCACACATGCATCAGTTGAAATTAAAATCATAATAAAATAGAAAATGACACTTAATTGCAATTTCCTTTGAAATAAACATAATATAACACCTTATAAACATTTATGTGAAAGAAAATTATAAAAGCAATTTTCCAAAAATATTACAAAAATTTCAAAATCAACACATGTATTTTGTTTTCTAGAAATTCCTAGAAACCAACATATGAATACACTGGAAATTAATTTGCAATAAAATAGAAAATTTCATTTAATTAAAATTTCATTTGACAAAAAAATATAACATCTTAAAAAGATTTTTGTGAAATCAAATCAGAAAATCATTTTTCTATAATTTATACGAATTCTTCAAAATCAGCATGCATGTCAGCCACAACCCAGCAAATAGTTTGCACATGTTCAATAGATCATCTTATACATGCATAAGTAGCTCTGATAACATTGTTGGGGAGTCATGAATCCAAGCATCAAATACATGGAAAGGTATCAGAAGTTTCAAAATCAAAATTCCAAGCCCATGACATTCCCAGAAAATCCAGAATCTATGTGTATGTGTTATAAGAACATGAAATTAAAACATATATACCTTGCAAATACTCCTCCTTACTTGAATCTTCTCCTTGTTTGGGTTATAGCAAACACCAAACAACTTCCTTAACCTCTAGAGAGCCCGCAAGATGAAGAAAAATCAGTGTGTAATGGTGGTTAGAGCACTAAACAATATGAGTTTAAGAAGATGCTCATGTGGGAGTTAGATCAAGACTAAGTTACATGCAATTAATCTCATGCAACAATTGCTTAAAATTGCATGAAAAAATTGCAAGATGACTCCTCTCAACTTCCAGAACTCTTCTAGACCCTTAGCCTTTCTATTGAGTAGGTCACATGATGTACTTAAAATGACAACCATGCACACTTTGTATTTCATCTGATCTTTTATGCGTGTAACTCTTAAAGTTCTCGGTTATTTTGGGCACTTGAATGAACTCTTAATCCAAGCATACCATGAATGGTTTCATGTCACTTGAATTAACTTTTAATTTAAGAAAGTCATGAAGGGTTTCATGATGCCAATTTACTATAACATAAGTGAATTAACATATGAATTCTTTGATAGTTAATTATTTGAATTATGAACCTTTCCATAGAGAATTACCGTGCAATTTGTCCCTTCACTATCCCATACCTTACTTAGTTTGAAGTATGGTCTATGTATCAACTCTCACTAGACTAACTATGTCACATCTATAGGTCGTTGAAGACTCTCTTCATGACACATAACTGCTTTGGCCAGAGACTCCTGAGTAATGACCTCGACAAGAGGTCATGGCTATCATCTCCTTCTATCAGGAGTGGTGAATCCTTTATTGGCTAGTTAATTACCTTCGAATACCAATAGTTGTACCCATTCATGACCCTATGAGTGACCTCGTCTTGAGACAAAAAGGAATCATGTCAAAACACAAGATTAGTATCCAAGATATCCTTGAGTACCTCAAGTATAAGGATATTTACACCATTGCTATGATGAGATTAATCACTGACATTTGATAGATCATCCATATGATAATCTCATAGTGGGTTATTCGATATACTTACTGCTCTTATTAAACAATGGATACTAGAACCCAATGTAATCTCACTACTTCATTCACATATCTCTAAGGTAATTGATCTAGTGAGCTATTCTCTCTCATTGGTAAGAAATGAGCCAACTTGGTTAATCTATCAACAATGACCCAATTGACATCAAGTTGCCTCGGAGTCCTCAATAAACCCATAATAAAATCCATCATGATTCTCTCCCATTTCCACTATGGGAGAGGCAAAGACTATAACTTACCAACTGGAGCCTGATGCTCATCTTTTATTTGTTGACAAGTTAAACACTTAGCCACATATTCAGCAATTTGTTTTTTAATCCTTGACCACCAAAAATGTTGCCTCAGCGTATTATGCATCTTAGTAGTACCAATATGCATAGCATAAGCTGTTACATGTGCCTCCTCCATAATCTCTTTCCTCATATCTTCAACATTGCGTACACACAACCTTTGTTTCAATTATAATGTATCATCTCTTAATTCAAATTCAGAATCCATTTCACTTTCAACTTCTCAATTAACTTTATCAATTCTAGATCTTTGTTCTAAGCCTCTCAAATTCTTTCATGCAATGTAGCTATCAATGTTTCATTCTTCCCTAAATTTAATTCAACATTCAGTCTTCCACCACTGATATGCTAGACCTTGTAGAAGTGAGACTGCATAGTCAATTCTCTTATTTGACTCACAATCCATCTGATCAAACCCTCTTTTAGTTCTCCCTAGACAACTTTTTGCCTCAGTAAGGTTTGTACTTCCATAGAAGTCTACAATCCCCTACTTCCAATTTATAAGATCTACTGCTTGAACAAATTAAGGAGTATAACATGTGCTAGTTTATCTGCATTAACAATGTCCTATCTCATTAATCCTATGAATAGGGATAATTTAGACACTAATATAGTTGCATATGATAAAAATCTCATTAGCATGATCTCATCATAATTTCCTTCTTGCTATGTTTTGTAGCATGGAATTCATTAATTTGATTTAAGAATGACATCAATTAATAAATAAAACATCAAATTAATGAAAATTGCCTTTCTATTTATTAATTAAAATAAATTTTGTACAAAAGTGTCAAAGGTGATTGTCTTTAGAGCACTACTCTGACATATAAAACTTCTCCTTATAAAGAACACTAAGAACATCCTTTAAGTGTTGAAGATGCTCTTCTGAGTTGGCACTATAGATCAATATATCGTCAAAGTACACTACAACACATTTGCCAATGAATGGCCTCAAATCTAGTCCATCACCGTCATAAAGGTACTGGGCATGTTTGACAAGCCAAACGACATCACTAACCACTTATACAATCCCTCCCTCATTTAAAAGGTTATTTTCCACTCGTCCCCAAGCTCAATTCGAGTTTAGTGATACTCACTTTACAAATCCAGTTTGGTAAATACTTTGGCACTACTCAATTGATCAAGCAGATCATCTAAACGAGGTATAGGAAAATAGTACCTCACAGTAATTTTATTGATTGTACTGCAGTTCACACACATATGCCAGGAAAATCTTTCTTTGGAATGAGAAGGGTTGAACCCACACAAGGGACCATACTATTATGAATGAACCCCTTCACCAACAACTCATTAACCTAGCTCCTCAACTCTTCATACTCACTAGGACTCATTCTATAGTGAGGATGATTTACTAGGGAAATACCAAGCTCAAGATGAATATGGTGCCGAATATCACGCAATGGAGGCAATCTATTGGGCAGTTCCTTAGGAAATATATCCTAGAATTTGTGATCAACAGTGCCACTACATCAAGCGTTGCAACACTTTCAACAACCTCCTTCCCTACCAAGGCATATACTACCTCAACATCCTACAATTATTCTTCAAACTTAGCCCAAGACAACAAAGTAACATTTTCTTTCGTGGACTTTTTCTTGAAAAATTCCTTAGAGGGCACTAACACAATTTTTACTCCCATAAACATGAAACTATAAATATTGGCTCTAACATTATGTGTAACCCCTTAATCAAATTGCCATGGATGTCCTAACAACAAATGACATGTATTCATAGCAACATCATACCATACAGAATCCTTATACTTTGAATCATTGGAAAAAGTAGCTAAAACGCTTTTAGAAACTATTACCTCACGACCTATATTTAGCCAAGCCTTTAACAAACCACTACTACAGGATCTATGTCCAAAATTCTTGAGAATATTTGAGCACATACCCAACAGGAATCGCATGTTAGAGTAGTCACATTCACTTAATATGGAATTATACACATCATAAGTAATCATAAAAATAACTTATCTTATTTCATTAACAAAACATGTTTTACACTGTTATTTCGTTACAAACCATCCATATATTTACAATACAGAAACCATCTGTGATCACACTGTTTTAATCAAAAGATTCTACATGAAATGAAAACTATACTAAGTACTATATCTAAAATCTATAGATGACAGCTGACCAGACCTATGAGCCATATCTTGATGTTAATTCATTGAATTGCACTTATTTTAGACTAAATTATCGTTAATGTGTTGAAATTATTATCCGAAATTGATGGAATTATCTTATAATTGTTTACAAATGGTTTTCAACACCATAGAGACGAAATGGAATCAAAAAGATGAAAAAGAAGGAAGGAAATCCGAAATTCCCAAATTGACATAAATTTAGAGACTAAGCATGGGCACGCCTAAGGATGGAATAAATCTGCAGATAAAATTTCAAAAGTTAAATTCAAACTAAACACAATCTTTAGAGATTATCTTGCCATCTTTTAAGGGAGTTACCTATCGAAAATAAAAGTGTGCCTTATCTGGAGAGAATCAAGAGAAGATACCGAGGAGATTAGCATAAAGAAGGAGATGGGCTGATTAACGCATATATATATACATTAGGTTTTAGAGGAGAGGGAGATGTTATTAGGCTGCTGCACTTTTCTGTTCTTTTGTTCTTTACGTTTCTGCATAGTTTCAATTAATGTTTTCATATTTTCCATTAAAGGACTAGGGATGGAGACGTATTACTTTGTTATTTCTTTTGTTTTCAATTTGATTATGAGTAGTTAAATCTTTTGTCTTGGTTGAGGGAATCCATGTTACATGTTATTATAGTCAGATGTTTCAGAAACTTTTTATGTTGTTAATAAACATTGGATATCTTCAAATTTATTCTTTATAATTGAATTCATTAGTTTTTAGGTGCGCGACTAGAGATTAATTGGTTCAATCGCTAGATTAACGAAATATGGCGTTCAGTTTCGATAATCATAAGTAGCAAGTAGGATTGACTTCTCTACATTAGAGTCGAAAATTCTAAGAAGATATTCCCTTGATTGATTGCATGTCATACATGTATTTCGCTTGCTCATTGGTTCTTGATTCTTAATGCTATTATTCAATTATGCCTATAATCGTATCTAGGTTATTGCTTAATAAGAATGCTAGGATACATGTTTCTAGTCATTAACCTTAAGAGAAACTTCCCCAATGAATGTTTGTAAATGATTACAATTTTATGTCGAGGATCCATAATAGCATGATAACATCGGTGACTCGAAACCAAGGTACTTTCTCATTAATTTTTCATATTTAATTATTTCTTTCGATTTGTTATTTTTCTCATAATTTTTGTATATTGCCGTGAACTAAAATCCCCCTTTTTTCGTTACTTCGTTTGAGTTTTAAACTTGCTAACCTTTTAATTAAAAATTCCTTGTGGGAACGATATCCACTTACCACTACTACATTAATTTGTATTAAAGTAAGTGATTTCTTTTATATTTGATTGTAGGCAATAGCATCACCAAATTTTGGCGCCATTGCTAGGGAATTTCTTAATGGTTTTTGTTAGTGATATTTTTGTTTTTGTTTTTGTTTTTGGTTTCGTTGCGCTTGTTTACCTTATCTTCTGTTTGTTTTAGTTTCACAGCTCTTTCTGATTTTTTTGATCTTTTAACGACATAGCTCACTATCAGTATACTTTTAATTCTAATTATTCATATAATCCTTATTATGATAATGAGTTTCTGTCTGTTGCAACTTCTAGGTTTTACCATCAAGTGACAGATTTCACACCCTTAGTCGTGCAAGTACTGAGGGATGACCAACAAGCTAAGGTATATGAGGTTAGCTCATTTTTGGGTTATTCTTTTTGTACGTGTTCCTTTTTACAGGATATAAAGTACGGTTTCACTTCTCCACCGAGTTACTATGAAGAGCAGTCCTACTTCGGGCCTCCACCTCCACCTCCACCGTTGCCACCATAAGCTAATGAGATGTCTTTGGAGGAGATCATAATGATTTTGGAGATGAGCACTCTTCAATTCCAACAGTTTAGACAACTGTACGTGCCTCGACAAAATTCGAATATGACATCAAATGCCGAAGGTAAGTCTTCTTTAGAAGATATGTTACAAACTTTGACAACACTTTGACGTTTCAACTGAATACTGAAGCAAGTATCTAAAATTTGGAAAATCAACAAAGGAATTTGGAAAACCAATTAAGTCAAATTGCAGCTGCCATTAATCGAATGGAGGCACAAAGTTTTGAAAATTTTCTAGCACAACTAGAAATCGATCCTAGACAAAGCGCGAAGGCTATCATATTGCGGAGTGGTAAGGAATTACAGGAACCGATTCTGAAAAATTCTAGAAGAGAAGAAGAAGAAGAAATCACGCAAAGGGTGTAAGTGTAAGTCGACTTGTACCATGTGTAAGTCGACTTATGCTTGCTCGGTACTGATAAGTCGCCTTGTTCACCAGTGTAAGTCGACTTATGG
>JANJEY010000004.1:27848204-27876714 GCA_024703695.1 Erythroxylum cataractarum | reverse complement strand
TTGATTACCCCTTGAAGCTCATGGAACTCCGACCTTCGCTACATTTTCGGGAGACGGAAACCTTAGCCTTGCATAACTGTGGAAGAAACCATCACTGCTGGAACTCCAAAGCTATCCATGGCTCCAACAACGACTGATAAAAATGACAGAAGGTGTTCGTCGTTGGTAGTCGCCGACCTGCAAAAGAAAACTAAAAACCTATTAGAATAGAGAAGACGAAAGAAGATGATTTCGGGGAGTACGACCGTCCCTGTTTTTGCCCTAAATGGCAAGGTTTTATAGGGAATCGCGCGGGCCGGGTCGGAACAGTGGACACTTTTGCCAAATATAGGCCGGGTTATCCGACTTTCGCTGCGGCTAATGGCTGCGTTCGCTGCGGCGAACGTCGGATGGTCACTCGCCGCAGCGAATTAATTGTATTTAATGGATTCGTCGCGGCGAATGGAGGTTTTGGTTCGCCCCAGCGAATCTCGCGACCTGTTGACTTCTTAGAAAGTTGACTCCTTCGGTCCTACAAAATAAAATGCTTGCAGTATCAATTGCCCTCATAAAAGTTATGCAGAATTAATATCAAATGATGACAAAATACTGACAATTTGCAACTTATGAAAACTCAATATGAAGAACCAAATTAAGCACAAAAATCATGAATTAGGAGTCAACAAATGCATAATTACTTAAGAAAGCAGGGCCAATTTATAGTATGAATCTGGTTCAATCACTTGCCCTGCTGGGTGTCTCCAAAAATTACCGATCCTCCCTTCTTATACTAAAGATCTAGGAGCATAGACCTTCTCCCCGTCATGTGTCGCGAGCATCCACTGTCCAAGTACTAATGATGCTGGCTGTTTTTTCCAAGGAAGGATATCTGCAAGTAGTATTATCTGTCTCTTAGGTACCTAGATTTTCTTGGGTCCTTTAGGGTTAGTTTGTGCACAATTCATAGTTTGATGATGTAATTGATAATATTTTCGATAATGATTAGGTTGATGAAATTTCTTCCTAAAAGGAGCAGAAATCTTTTTATGCTGAGGATAGTTTTTATCAAACCCTAATCTAGTTTTATCATTAGGGTGTTTGTATTTCCATAGCATATCATTCATTTTCCTCATACTCTCTGTAAATGTTGATAGATCAACTGAAAGACTATTTATTCTTTACTTCAATTGATTGATCTCTTCAGATTTATCTACCACAACCTTTTTCTTCATCTCGTCTACTTATTTATTTAAGCAGACATTTTCCTCTTCTAATGCTTGCATGTTTTTCAAGTTTTTTATGTACTTTTTCTTAAACAACTTATACTGCTTTAAAATTACTTGAGAATCTTCTAATAGTTCTGAGTTTGCATCTTGTAATTCATTAAATTTTGAGGTTACCTCCTCATCACTTTCTTCTTCGGCTACCAGGCAGATATTTGTTTACACTAATGCCTCTGAGTCCGTATCTGATTCAGACGAATCTAGATCTTCCCAGGTTGCCATCATGCTTTTCTTGCCTTCTCTACTCTTCTTTGGCTTTTTCTTTAACAATGGACACTTGGACTTGTAATGTCCCGATTTATTGCATTCATATCATATGATGGATGTTTTCTCATTCTTCCCTTCATCTTTGCTATTCTTCTTAAAGTAGGATTCATTATTTTCTTTAGCCTTTTTCTTCCACATGCATCTAATCTTTCTTGAAATAAAGGATAGTTCATCATCTTCCTCGCTCGAAGTATGATCTGAGTTACTAGAATCGTCATCCTTGACTGTCTCAATCTTCCACGCTTTTGACGATGAGCTTTTCTTCCCTTGATTCTTCTGTCCAACCTTCAATGCTATAGATTTGTCCCACCTGGGCTTATCTTTAGCATCGAGTTCAACTTCATCTATTTTTAGAGATCCAAGTAATTCATCAAGCTTTAATACCCTTAAATCTTTGGCTTCTTGTATGGCTACAACTTTTGGTCTCCATCTCTTCTGTAGGCTTCTTAAGATCTTTCTAACGTGATCTTGATTGTCGTATGCTTTACCTAGAGCTTTAAGTCCATTGATGATGGTTTGAAACCTTCCAAACATCTGATTGATATACTCTTCATCCTTCATTTTGAACAGCTCATACTGGTGTACAAGAATGCTTGTCTTAGACTCCTTTACTTTATTTGTGTCTTCATATGCGGTGGATAGCGTATCCCACATCTCCTTCGCAGTATCACATCCGTGAGTTATTGTACTCACTTCTGCTTAGGGCACAACTCAAGAAGAACTTGGCCTTTGAATTCAGCTGGAATCTTGCTTTATGTTCTACAGACCATCTGATTCGTGGAATGGCATTTCCTTCTTCATTTACCGGTGTGTAAGGTCCATTTTCTATTATCTCCCAAAGATCAATATAATTAGATTCAATGAAGAGTCGCATCTTGTCTTTCCAATAATGATAGTCTTCTCCATTGAACGTCGGAGGTCTAGTTACCGTGGCACCTTTAGCTATGTATACGTGTGACTCCGCCATGGATCTTTATCCACACTTTGTTACGGTGGTTCTTGGACATTGAGCTCTGATACCAATTGAAGTTAATCACACGTAAGTATACTATATACAAAGTGCAAAAGAAGGGGGTTGAATTGTGTATTCAGATTTTTTAATACAATCTCCTTTTTTATGATAAATTTACCTTCTCAAAACGATTGACAAACAATATTAAAAAGTGTTTATGTCAGCAATAGAAACAGGAGTTAAAACTTGAGAGAGAATCGACACAACAATTTTATATTGATTCACCCCAAACTGTGGGCTATGTCCAGTCCTCAAAATCCCTTCTGAGATTTCACTATACTTCATAACAATACAAGTATTCTTTTCACCGAGCCTCTTCAAGTCTCGTACAACAAGTATTCTTTTTCTCACTTGGCCTCTTAAGGCTCTCAGCTATACCTATTTCTTATAGAAAGATATTGCACGCTTTGTTATAGAAAATATAGCTCTCGTGTTTTCACACAATACAGTGTTTAGCTTTTGAATATCACTAAGAAGAAAAATCACTAACTTTTTTAGTCTTTGACTCTAACTCATATTTATAGTCTTCGTCTTCAACTGCTTCTTGATAACTGCGTCTTTCTTCTTGATTCTTGATCTTTAAAGAAACAGTTAATCAGTTGAGTTCTGTAACTAACTTGAACTGATTTGATTCTGTGTCTACGACTCCTTCGTCTAATCTTCGCTTCCCTTCTGTCTCATATTACTTCTGTCTCATTTTGCTTCCGTCTTATTTTGCTTTTGCTTCCGTCTCATATTGCTTTTTCTTCCGTCTCATATTGCTTTCGCTTCTGTCTCATTTTTGCTTCCGTCTCATATTGCTTTCGCTTTCGTCTCATTTTCTTCCGTCTCATATTGCTTTCTCTTCCGTCTCAATTTGCTTTTGCTTCCGTCTCATTTTTGCTTTTGTCTCATTTTGCTTCCGCTTCATCATTATTTGGTTTTCGTTAAAATTAATCATAAAGTCATTTTGACTTAACAGTTTTTAGCTCTCACGGCTAGTAGGGTCGCAAAAACCTATAAATACATGTTTTCTCATTAGCTTTAGTATCAAGAAGTATTTTGGTACTTAACACAAATTTCTAAGTATTTTTAATCATTTGAGTATCAGTTTCTCATATTTATGTGAATGAGCCTCTTTAGAGTTATCAAGCGATAAAGTGAGGTATTTTAAGTTATAAGATCTAGATGGGGCATTATATTATTATACTTGGGAGTGATCCAAGCGAGATTGAGGTTCCTCTCACATTACAAGATGTTTGTAAAAGGGTTCCTCTTTGCAAAAAAAGATTGTACAAATGTTATTTATAGCCATAAAAGAAGAATTAGAGTGAAATTTTATGAAGAGTCTTGGAAGTAAACATAGGCAAAGGTTACTTGCCAAACTACAATAAATCAAATTATATTCTTTCTTTCATATCCTCTTTAAATTATTTTTCAATATTTTGATTGATTTATATTAAGCACTTACCTACATATATATTGATTGTTTTTAATTGAGTACCTTGGATACAAATGTTTGTTAATTTTGTAAACATTCAATTCACCCCTCATGAATGCTATTAGGAGCTAAAAAATGGTATCAGAATGGGTCTAGTAGGCTAACAGTTATAACAAAATTATATATATAAGATCTTGATGACATATTAGGAGCATCATCATGATCATCATTATTCAACTAAAGAGGACAAAGCATTAGTATAACCTACTTCTTTGATGGAGATGGCTATCTTTACTGGAAAATGAATTCAATATAGTCTCTATGTGTGAAATGAGTTATGAAATTTGACATACTTTAGAAATTACATATAAGGGAACAAATCAAATAAAGGAAAACAAAGTGAGCATGCGAACACATTATAATAATTATTTCAAATAAAGTATGATGTAAGCATTTCTACATGTGAACTAGATATATTGATATTATTAATGCTTTTAAAGTCTTGGAAAGACCTATAAGAATGTTGAAATGGTAAGAAAGTTGCTTAGGTTACTTTCAAAGATGTGAGAAGCTAAAATGGCGGCTATAAAAGAAGCCAAGGATCTAACAACACTATCATTGGAGGACCTTATTAGATCTCTTCTTATATAGGGAATGAGGTTTTAAGAGGTACATGAAGAAACAAAGTTTCCAAAAAATAAAGAATTTAATGTTCAAGCCATAAAAGAAGAATCAGGGTGAGAGGAAAACTTCAACTAATGAAAGTGATGAAGAAGGTATTGTCTTAATCACTATAAAATTCAATGAATTCTTGAAGAATAAATTCTACAAAAGAAAGGAATTCAAATAAGGTAAAGGTGATTTAAAACATAAAACTCTATCGTTATTTACTTTGAATTTAGAAAATCATGTCATATGAAGTCAGAATGTTCTCAACTCAAAGATAATAAGAAGTATGAAAGAAATTATAAGAAGGAGTAAAAGGACAAAAAGAAAGCACTTAAAGCATCCCATAAGTGAATCTAAAAATGAGTAATTAGAAAGTGAGATAGCTCATATGTGCTTTATCTCTATGAGTAATGATGGGGTAACATCTAACTCTAATTATGTGATAGTGATAGTGATTTGACATATAATAAACTAGTCAAAAGTTTAGAAATTATGGGTAGAAAAGAAAGAAATTATCTTTTAAACTTAAGAAAGTATAAAAATAGCTAAATGCATGCATGAATGAGAATGAAAAGATGAAAATTTTGCGTAATATTAAATAATCCAAAAATGTGATGGGTGATAACAATCATCACTTAGATGCATTAAGGCATAAGAATAAAACATTGAAGAAAGAGGTTGATGCCTTCATGTACAAGTTTACAAAGGGATGTGAAAGGCCAAACAACATGTTAGGATTTCAAAAGAATTCTAATAATAGGATATAACCACGGAAGTAAAGTCAACTCTAAAACTATGCTTTTCAAGGGAAAATATTTACATAGCAAAGAATTATTGCTTAATGTGACAAAAGAGTATCGAGCATCCAAATTTAAACATATGCATACATATGCCACATTCACTAGGACTCATTGTAAGAGAAAACATTGTGGTTTTTTATATGTGATCATAGTCTAGGCATAGAGTTTAATACTCTCAAAGGAAGAATACGCATAAGTCTTATAATAATATGCAAATCCACTTACACCCTTATAGGAATCAAAGAAGCTTGTATCAAATATTTAGTAATAGTAGATATAATGCATATAATCATGCTAGGACATTTCACTATCCTAAAAGAACATTTAATACCTCAAATGTCCAAATGAATAGTCCTTATAAAGAATACATACATAGAAGACTAAGAAATGCGTTTATGCATCATCATTACATGGTATATCATTTTTATAGTAAGAATTGACAGATTTTTTAACAAACAAAAATGGTAAACAAACCCTTGAAAGTGTAGGTCAAAAAACATAAGTCTTAACAATTAAGGAACCAAGCTCATTTAGGTACCTACAATATATTGATAGCCTTATTTTGGAGGGCTTTTACAAAAAAAAAAGAGTAAATGGTATGCATTAGAAATGACATTTATTGAATTGAGTATTATTTTTAAGTAGTTTATTATTTTATCTTGACGAACTAACCTTCTTGTGTCTAAGAAAGTATTATAGATGTTTATGCATAAAATGAAAAAATTAATCCTAAAAAAGGGCAAGAATGTTCAAAGACTCTTCAAAAGAGTCAATTATTGAACTAAGTGAGGACAATATTCTTCCAATATCTTGAAAATTCAAAAAGAATCTTCATTCAAATCATATCATACTTAATATTCAACAGGAGATAATTATTAGTTCATGATTTAGAAATATATAATATCTTACATTGATGTGTCAATTTAAGTTTAAATCCTTAGTATGAATGTTTGAGTTTGCACTATGAATAAGTATTGAACATTTATTCCATATATTGTCGAACTAAACTTAGAGATTATATGCAAATAGGGTACTGAGTTAAAATTTGTTGATATACTAGACCAACTGTGATATAGTTTCACTAAACCAATGAATGGCGTTAATAGGAGAAAATTGGACATGATTTTATATGACTAAAGTATCCTTTAATGTTTATAATTTTTATTGATATTCCCATTATTTATTAAGTATTTTGATGTTTTAATTTAAGTTTAAAGGTTATTTTACAAGCTATTTAGTCAACTAGTTGACCAATATCTTAGTATGGTTGACTAATGTTAATAAAATATGTCTTCCCTTGCTCTCTAATGAGTTTGTTAGGTGTTTAGTCGCTAATTTATGTGACAATTTAGACTTATTGATCAAATAATATCCTTTTATGGTCAGTCAGTGGCACTCCACCAAAGAAAATTTTCTTCTTTTCAATAAGTTCATTCTTTGTTTGGTAAAAGTCATAGCCGTCCACTTATTCATATTGGTCGACTATTGTCTTCGAGTGGTTGACCAATGCCTCCTTGTCAAAGAAAATGTTTCCTCTTGTGAGTTTATGAGAAGAATGGTTTTATAAAATTTTTAATCATTTGGCCCTAGTGGTCGATCAATATAGAGCATTGGTTGAAGAATATTTCTTTTAGGAAAGAAAATTAAGTTACAATGAAATTATAGCCCATTTGGTGAATATGAATGGTTGATCACAACCTTTAACTAGTAAACCCACGTCTACTAGTGTTTTATTAATACACACAATTTAAAACCCCCTTCTTTTACCTTTCTTCTATTTCATGTTTTGTTCTTTTGTTTATGCCTCTCCAAAACCCTAGTTTATTCACTTTTTTCCTTTAAAAAACACCATTCCCTATTGCAACTAGTTACCCTATCATTGATTTTTTTATTTTTCCTTTATGTACAAAATTATTAGCACTTATATTCCCTTAAAAAAAATCCCTAAATTTTAGGAGTTTTATAATATTATGTTTTAAATGTTTTTCTATAAATTACATGATGCATTCAAGCTTTTTAGGAATCTAGTGTGATTGTATCATAGTTGTTTCAAATTTGATTATTTTATTCTATCAATTTCTTTGAAATTTTGGTGCTTTTAGAATTATACATTTTCAGGTAAAAAGACACAGGCCTCCCTTATAGTTTAAGAAAACTTTAGAAAATCTCCTATTCATTTAAATTCTTGAAAAAAACTCCTTTTAGTTTTAGTTTTATAGAAAAATATCTTCTCTTAGGCTTTAGTTAAAAATAATGATAAAACTCAAATACTATTTACATGAAATTTAACCTAGCTCTTAAACTTGAATCGAAGTGATTAAATCTTATTTAAAATAATAATTATTATAATTATATTAAATTATTAATTTAAATTTAATTAAATTGATTTAGGTTAGATTTAAGAGTTGAGTTTGATTAATATATTAGTAACATTTGATTAGTTCATGTTTAATGTTCATACTGCGTATATTTTGTCATTATTTTTTAACCATAATCTAAGAGAAGGGTTTTGTTTGGAAAAAATAAAACTAGAAGGAGTTCTTTGAGAATTTTAAAGATCAAGAGATTTTTTTGAAACTATAAGGGGAGATATATGTGTTTTATCTTACATAACTTTATTAAATTGATTAGTTGATATTGCAATATTGCTTATATTTTTTTACAATTTTGACCTCTAATTTTGTGAAAACTTGCAAAAGTAAATATAGTTAGGATGCTTATATTAAGATTGACCTTCTTAACCTTTAAATATTTAATATCACTCTTTATTAAGAAAGCTCTTCAATCTTGATCAAAGTAGATTTAATTTTTTAACCAAGTTAGTTTAATGGACGATAACTTTTTTTAAGATAAATGATTTATTTTTTATAATTCCAAATAGGGGAAGAAAGAGTAGATATATTAGATTTGAAGGGAGTGAAGAAATTCAAGATGAGTAATCATTGCGTCATTTTTTTATTCCATACACTTTATGTGGTATACTTGAGTAAACTTGTGTGATCTATAAGTATGGATGTTTCTTTAGTATTGAATATCTCTTTTATTTTTTATATTGAATTATGTTCTTAATATTGATTATATTTTATGCATGAATTAAGGGGGAGCTAATCATTATCTTTATATGAATAGTTATTTGGATGATTAATTTTATTAGTATTCTCTAACAACATAAATATATTGTCATCATAAAAAATAGGAGATTATTGAACCGAAGGAGGTTCTAATTTTTCTTTTGATAATAATAAAATAGAGTTACTACTAACGAGTTTATTATTTTGATGCACAATAATATAAAAACAAACTGAAGCAATAAACTCAAACAGATAGTTTATGAAGTTGATAAATAGAAGTTCAATTTTGCGACTGTAAAAATGAGGATAAAGCAAGAACAAAAGAAGATCAAGATTCGTCAATACCATTTGACATTTTGTATTGTAATCTTTCTTTGTTAATTTCATAATCTCAAAGGATCGTGATGTATAAGTGTATAAGTCTATTCATTCATTCGTTAATACTAGCTAATTAATATATCAACAACTAGTGAAGTTATGCTTTCAATGAATATTAGTTAACTAAGATATTATACTGGTCAATTGTTGCTCTGCAACTAGTCATTGTAATGACTAGATTTTGACTCTAACGATTATTAAGGTCCCAAAACCGTATAAATATATGTTTTCTTATTGTTTTTATCACTAAGAAATATTTCAGTTTATTTTATACACATTTCTAATTTTTCAATTATTTGAGCATTATTGTCTCAAATTCATATTAACGAGCCTCTATGGATTTATTAAGTGATAAAATGGCATATTTTATGTAGTAAGATTTGGTTGGAGCATTATACTATATACTTGGGGGTGAACTAAGTCATACTAAGGTTCCTCTTCATCTTTGAAAAAGATTGTACTAAAGTTATTCTTCACATTGAAATAAGAATTCTAATGGAATTATATTAAGTCTTTGGAATGTATATAGGTAAGGCTATTTGTTGAATCATTATAAATTAGTTTGTATTTTTTCTTTATCCTCTTTAAATTATTTTTCAATTGTTTGCATGATTTACATTAAGTAATTATATATTGATAGCTATTAATTTGGTACTTCAGATATAAAAATTATTATATTTTGTAAACACAAAATTCACATCCCTTATTGGGTTCCATTAAAGAGTAACAATACTGATATCTCTCTTAGAGTTCATTATTTGAATTTGAATAAGGCTTTGGTGGAATTGCGGTGCCAAGAACATGTAGTTTCTTTTCTTACTTGAGAACAATTCTTAAGCTATGATTTATAAATTTTCAAATAATTTTCTATTAAGTTAGGATCTCATTCAAACTAAGTTGATCTTGAATTTTCTCAACAAACTAACTAAATTTAAATTAGATTGTTAACAACCTTATTAATCACATCTAATATGACTTTTAGATCTATTTGGTGACAAATTTTTGCCAAAATATATCTTATATATTATTCCTAACCTTACACTCTAAATTCATATGATTATAGGTTTGCTCAACCACATCATACAAATTTAGTTAAGTGAAACCTATTAATTTAATATAAAACATATTTTGATCAAAGACGCCTTTAGTTTTCTCAACAATCCTTACATTAAACAAAACCTAGTTTTATTCTTAAATAGTGAAAGGCAACAATCACTTTCTAAATATGTACTTAATATTTAATTGAGAGCTTTAGAATTTGCAAAATTTTAAAAATTTTTAGATCTCATCATAATTAATATAATCTTATTATACTATTTTTATCTAACATAATTAAATTATGAAAGACAACCTTTTTAAACTTAGTTTTATTCTAATTATTGATCTAATAACTAGTTTAATTTAATAATTCAACTATTAAAAAAGAAAATTAAATTCCAAAATTTCTTAATAAAAATTAGCCCTTTTGAAAATAATTTCCAGTAGATTATAAAAAAATTATAGATTTATTAGAATTCAAACTATTTTAAACTTAATCTAATTAAAAATCAATTTAGCAAAATAAAAGATTACAAATAAAAATTAGAAAAAGCAGTGTCAAATGCCTGTCAAGTTTTTCCCATATGGGTCATGCCTTATCGTCTTCTCCAAGACTAGGGTTTTGGTGGTTGTGTCACTGTTTCTGATGTTTTCTCCATTCCCTCCTATTATCACTAGCACGTTTCCATCTCAAGCGCCTATTAGGTAATTCTAACATATATATTCAACAATAATATACATTAGAATAATATATAAAATAAATATAGAAGAAAAATGAAATACGTCCTATCATTATTGTTTGTGTCTGAGGAGTCTGCATTTTTGGAATTCTTCTAAGCTCTCAATTCCCAATTTGATGGTGTATGCTTTTCAGATGAGAAAAGAAGCTCAGGGGACCCCAAAAATCTTAAAGAAAGCCGATATGAATGTGCTCCATCAAGCACATTCTGAGTTATCACAAAATCAGGACTTTCATACCCACTAATTCATAACATTGAACCACTTATGACACCAAGAATATGAAAAATTCTCACATTCTCCCACTTGGTCCATATGTTTAACTTAGTGTCAAATCCTAATCCGATAAAGGACAATATACAAATCATAGTGATAGGTTCTCTAGTGATTGAGTAGTACCTTTAATGTATTATAGTATACTATAATTGTATTAATCTAAATGTGGTAACATTACTTAATGAATAAACCTTATATTTATTCTAGGTCTAAAATAATCAATTTTCTCAAAATTCAATAATATGCACCATAATATGAGAAAATATTATAAGAGTTTCATGAAAACAACATTGTCCACAAAATGAAAAATATATAATGGAAGTCAATACCATTCTAACACATGATCCTTGAACTTCATTGATTGCATATCTTTTGATAAAGGATTAGCTATCGTTAATTTAGTGCTAACGTATTCAATCACCATTTTCTTATCCTTAACATTTTCCATTGTAGATAAAAACTTAATATCAATGTGTTTACTCTGACTATCACTCTTATTGTTTTTAGCTAGAAAAATAGCAGCTAAATTGTCAAAATATATTCTCAATGGCCTAAAAATGGAATCCACGATTCTAAGCCTATATATGAAACTCTTTAGCCATACACCATATGATGTAGCCTTAAAAAAAGAAACAAACTCAACCTCTATGGTAGAACAAGCAGTCAAAGACTGGTTGGCACTCCTCCAAGATATGGCTTTATGGGCAATCATGAAGATATAACCTGATGTCAATTCCCATGAATCAACACACCTAATAAATCCAAATATGAGTACCTTATCACCTTTAAATTATTGGTTCATTTGTACATAAACATGTAATCACTGGTCCCTTGAAGGTACCTCAATACTAAAGATACAACCTAATGTCAATTTCCATGAATCAACGCACCTAAAAAAATCCAAATCTGAGTACCCTATCACATTTAAATTATCGGTTCATTTATACATAAACATGTAACCATTGGTCCCTTGAAGGTACCTCAATACTTCCTTTGTATCTCTTTAGTGATCTAATCTTGGGTTACTGTGATATCTACCCAACATTTCATAGATCAATGTACATATCATAAAGTTAGTGGGAGTAAATTTTATTTTTTTGTATTATATGTGGATGGCATATTACCTTCAACCAATGCTGATGTGAAACAATTTCTCTCTAAGAATTTTGAGATGAAAGATATCGATGATGCATATTATATCATTGGTATTAAGATTCAAGGAGGAAAATTATGTGGTATTTTAGGTTTGTCTCAAGAAATATATTAATAAAGTTTTAGAGAGATTTTAGACGAAAGATTGTTCATCTAGTGTATCTCCCATTGCAAAAAGGGATAGGTTCAACTTAGACCAATGTGTTAAAAATGATTTTGAAAGGAAGCAAAAGAAAAGCATTCCACATGCTTCTATAGTTGGAAGCTTAATGTATGCTTAGGTTTGTATATGACCTAACTTCAAAACCAAGTGATAAGATAATATCATGAAATTTCAAATACCACTCGTGGGATGCTTGTTTCAATCCATATATAGATCTTTTAAGTTTGTAAGCCAAATGCTCACCATTATTAAAGGAAAAGTCCATCTGCTTATTTCATGTAAACCTCTTCCTCTAGGTCATCATTTAAGAAAGTCATTTTCACATCTATTTGACGCAATTCCATGTCAAATTAAGCAACCAATGCAAAAATTATACAAAGTGAATCTTTACTAGACACCAAAGGAAATGTATTTATATAATTGATTCCTTCCTTTTGAGTGAATCCTTTAACAATGAGACTTGCATTGTATCTCTCAATATTGCCTAACAAGTCTTTCTTTGCTTAATTACCCATTTGCATCTTATGGGTTTTTCTCCTTTAGGCAACTCAACAAGATACCAAAAATCTTTATTCTTCATAGAATTCAATTCTTCCTTCATGGTATTTGTACCATAAATTTGATTCATTGTAACTTATAGCTTGTGAAAAGTTCTCAAGATCATTCTTGGCTCCTATATTATAGTCAGTTTCTTATAGATATACAATATAATCGCTGGTAATAGTTGATTTTCTTATTCTAGTAGATCTTAATGTTGTGCCAACATCCTCCTATAGAGTCTATTGTTCAACTAATTACCAAATGCTTTCAGGCAATTCCTAAACAACTGGATCTACTACATTATCGACAACTTGTGTAATTTCTTGATTTTCATTTATGTTTATAGTAAGTTATTGAATTTTAATAGTTGATTATAAAATGTTTATTTAAACTTGAGTATCATTGTGAATGACAACCACCTTACTGTTTGAGGTAGGAGGTTAAGTACCATATGTTCATTATTAGAGACTATATCTTGAAATTAATTCCTCCCACTGATCAAGTCATTATCAAGAAATTTTGCATTTCTTGAGTTCACAATTCTAGTGTAATTGATGACAATAAAACCTATATCTCTTAAACCTTTTAGCATATCCAATGAATCCCATTTATGGTCCTTGGGTCCAATTTCCTCTTTAGTGGATTATAAATTCTTATTTAAGACAAACATCCTCAAAAGAGTATATGTCGCAAACACAATTTTCAACCTTTAAATAACTCAAATGGCATCTTTGGAATAGTCTTAGATGGTACCTGGTTTGATATATAGACAGTAATCTTAAGAGCTTCAGTCTATAAGATTTAGGAAGTTTGAAGCTACTTAGCATGCTTTGTACCATGTCCATAATGTTCGGTTTCTTCTTTCTATCATACTATTCTGGTCTAGAGATCTAGGAATAGTGTATTAGGCTACTATCTTATTTTCACAAAGATAACTCACAAATGGACCAATTGCTTGTCCCCCTTCAATATATCTACTATAATATTCCCCACCTTTATCAGATCTCGCGATCTTAATTTGCTTGTTGCATTATTTCTTTACTTCAACTTGAATATTCTGAAAGCATCTAGTGTTTCATTCTTTTTATAAAGCAAGTAGAGATACATATATCGTGAATAATCATCTATCAATGAGATGAAGTATTTCTAAACATATGAGTTTATATATGGAATACAATTATCCGTATATATGATTTCTAATATGTCTAAAAAATTTTGACACCTTTATTTGATTTGTTGATCTGCTTTCCCTTTATGTAGTCCACACAATTATCAAAATCAGCAAAATCTAAAATACTAAGTACTTAGTCAGTCACCAATCTTTTAATCCTTTTCCATAAAGATATTTCCTAATCTCTGATTCCATAGCATAGAGGAATTTTAATTCATGACAACATTTTGTTCTAGCATGAACATGTGTTGCATTGTAATAGGTATTATCTTGTAAATTAAAAAAAAAAGACCATTAAATAATGTAACATTCATAACAAATTTAGATTTTTAATTTAACTTTAAACATTTGTCAAAAAATGAAAGGAATATCCAAATTGTATAAGTCGTGAAACTGAAATCAATTTCTTAGAGAAATTGGGAATATAAAATGTCATTTCTAGTTTTAAAATAAAACTAGTAATAAAATTAAATTGCAATCCCCAACAGCCTCCACACGTGAACATATCTTGTTGTAGATAAGATGTACTGCTCACTTCCCACTAGCTTCTTTGGGGTTTGCCAATCCTACAACACACTTGTAATATGGATTGTACAACCAGAATCAATCCACCATGTGTTGTGATAAACTTAAGCCATATTATATTCAAACTAAACTAGTGAGATTATATTACTTTTCTTTTCAAGTCATTCCTTATGTTTGACATAATAATTCTTCATGCGTACTTTTTTATTGCAAAAGAAGCACTTGGATTCCTTCTCAATGTCTGCTTGTGTAGGTATTTGATCTTTTCCCTTTGAGTTGGTTTCATTTTTCTTCTTTCCTTAAACAACCAGAAGTGTACTGTGCGAACTCTCTCTTTATTCCATCAACAATTTCCTTTCCTCTTGAGTACACATTGTCATTAATTCATTTATTGACCACTTATCCTTATGTGTATTATAAGAGATTTAAAGGGTCCGTATGGTGTAGAAGGGTTTTCAAAATGTAATGCACAGGGAAAGAATCATACATCTCAAACTTTAGTTTCTTTAACTAAGTTGCAATGTCCCTCATCTTTGTAATGTGCTCATGCCTACCTTAGACACTGGTGAGCCTTGTAAATGAAAACTTCATAATAAGGTGTTTACAAGTGTCTTCGTCTGAAGTTTCAAATTATTCATCAACAACCTTTAGTAAAGCACGAACATTGCCATGCTATTGTACAGAACCATAAATGCTAGCATAAATTTTGGTTTTAGTGAACATCACATTTAGGTGATTAGATTGCTCTCAACATTCATAAAGAGGAATTTCAGCTATAGTGCTAGCCTTTCTAAACTTTGGTTATTCATCCTTCTAGATAACATAATTAACATCCATCCACCCCAAATAAAGAAGAATTCTCTCCATCCAAATTTTATAGTTTTCACCCCTTAATTCAGGAATTTCACAACTTGTATTAGAGAAGCAAACAGCTTTAATAGTTGCATAATTTAAACTTACATACCACTTGTCAATAAATTGAGGCTAGCAAACTATATATATGTATAACCAATCTAAAACACATATTAAAAGACATAAATCAAATGACATAAAAATTGCATGTGAGCTAAATTTTTAATTCAAACAGATTTATGCTAAACTTTATGATAAAACTATCAAATTATATACCAATTTCTAATACCTATAAGTCAATTAGAAAAATAATTTGATATTCCGTCATAACTAATTATTTAAATATAATAAAAATTCATATGGGATAAAATTTGTTATACTAAAATAATTAATTACAATAAAAAGTTTCTACACTTTATATGATTAAATATAAATATATAATTTATATAATTAGGGTTGTTGTGGCTCATACCTAATAATTAATCACAAAAACATTTTCACTAAAATTCTATTCACAATGTAAAATATAAACATAAAATTCATGTTACAATATGCTTCATGTCGAACATTTATAGAAATATAATTTCAACACGCCCGAGGCTCACCATAAGCCCCCATGAGGGCACAAGTTCAAGCCCCAGCCACAAAATTTGATGTTTTTTAATAAAGAAAGTCATAAAATGCATACTATTGGTTTAATAACTAAGGATGGAAAATGTGGTCCAACGCGCCTAACTCGTCCTAGATTGACCGGGCTATGGTATGAGATAGTGAAGTAAATCACTTGTTAATATAGAAATCCGATATGATATGTAAACTACACAAGAAGGGGGTTGAATTGTGTAATTTTTTAAAATATTAATCTTTTGAGAATTCTTTAATTTCTTTAAGAAAATTCAAATGATTACAAAAATACTTTGCGAAAGTTGATAAGCAATGCAATCGCAAGTAATATTATCTACTCGTCTAACAACAAGAAAATTAAAGATAAGGGTTAGAGAATAGACGCCACAATTTTATCCTGGTTCACCCCAAACCTTGGGCTACGTCCAGTTCTCAGAGTGATTATGAGATTTCACTATACTCTTCCAACTTTACTATTATTCTTTTTACACTTGCAGAGCCTCTTCACGTCTCTCTCATAAAGTATTCTTTATCAGCTGTATTTGTTGGGCCCTGCATTTTTTCTTTTTATTATTATTTATTTATTCTTGATTTTGCTTTAATTGTTTTATTAATATTTTTAGTTGAGTCTTTAAATTTAGCAAGGATAAATAGGGTATTGAATTGAAATTAGAATTTAGAATGAAGTGTTAGAATTATATTATTAAGTGGGTTGAAAGAGTAGAGACATATAAGACAAATTAAGGGTAAACTTGGAAAGCCCAAGTGCAGGAGGGGCAAAATTGGAAGAAAATGGGTAAAAACAAGAGATAAAAATGTGGTTTGAATTAGCAAAGAAAGGATGTGTAGTAGGAACCAAAGGGAGAAGAGAAAAACGCGAAAAAGAAGAAATAAGAAGAAAAAGAAAAAAAATCCACTTGTGAGGTAAGCTTTCATTTTCTTATGTTAGATTAAAAAGGGGATTAAATGGAGGTTAGGGTTTGTGCTGTAAATAAGACGGAAGAAAAGAAAACAATAGAAATGAGACGGAAGAAAAGCAGACAATTGAAATGAGACGGAAAAAAAGAAGACGATAGAAATGAGACAGAAGGAAATAAGATGGAAGAAAATGAGACGATAGAGCTAAGACGAAAGGAAAGTGAGACAATACAGAAGTCAGACGATAGAATTCGCCTTCGAGGTCTTCATAAAAGTTATAGATATAGAAGTCTTCTTTCCAATGGTTGAAAAACAAAGTCAATCAGACCTCTGTAGCAAAAGTTATGGCATTCGTACTGAGACATGTACATTTCAGGTGAGGGTATAAACGTGTTGGAGTCTTTTGGTCATAACTTCCTCTCTAGACTTCCAAATGACCTAATTCTTGAACCATGGGAATCGTAAGACTTTTATTTATATCTCCACCAATAATTGAAGCTATATGAAATTTATGGTGAGAGATTGAGTGAAAAGAGTGAGACAGGTAGAGTGAGTGTGTTTTTTAATAATGTGCACTGGCATTATCTCACTGAACATGCCTCAGTATTTTGGTGATATCTTGATCTGTGGAGATCCAATTGAGTTGATTCTTATTGAAAAGTAAACTAGAGACATGGAGCTACAACTTACCTAGAAGAATTAAATTTCAATTTGGGCCTAAAGATTCTCAATTTTTGGACCGAATTCGGGCGTAGTATTCAGTCTTGGTATAGATGTGAACCCTCCATGCAGCTATGTTTTTTAATGTTGGACTTCGGCAGCCGGGTCCAACATTGTTTGGTATCAGAGCTTAGGTTCCCTCCTAGGCTTAGAATGCATAGTAGGTTGACTTGTTTTGCTATGTGATTAATTGTTACACTGTGAATTGATTATTTGCATTAAGTGACATGAATATCATGCATACATATAGGACTAAGATTAAAATGAATTGTAAGCTAATCATTAGTATTTTCATTGAAGGAGTAAGATGCCACCTCGTAGAAGGACACGAGGAGTTCTGCAAGGTTGAATTGCACCTGACTCTTCACTAAGGGTGGAGAGCATCGATGAGTCGGTAGCCTCGAGAGTTGCTGAGGCTTCCTTAGGGCAAAGTAGTGAGCCCATCCGATCTCAGACACAAGAGCTGCCTAGTCAGTTAGAGCAAGTGCCTACACTGGATCCAAGATTGTTCTAGGCATTTACTCAGGCCTTTGTCCAGGCTATGGGTCAGATGCCGCAGGCTTCTACATCGGCCCCAGTTAAAAGGGGAAAATAGTTTGACAAGCTAAGGATGTATGGAGCAGTGGACTTTTATGGGACCACGGATCCTGAAGAAGCCAAGACCTGGTTGAGGAAGACAGAGAGGGTATTGGAGCAGATGGACTGTGAAGATAATGAGAAGGTTGTTTATGTTGCCAGTTTGCTTCAGGGGGATGCTTTGCATTGCTGGGAGTGTGTACCGGGGAGCCAGTTGAAACTAACAGGGTTGGCATGGCAGGATGTCCTCGTTGCTTATAAGAAGAAATATCTGTCTGAGGTGTACATTCAGTAGAAGCAGAGGGAATTCCTAAGTCTCACCCAGAGGGAGTTGACAGTTAGCAAGTATGAGCGCCGGTTCACACAGTTGTCAAGATATGCTGAGTGATGCTGAGTGAGGCTGCTAAGTGCTACCGGTTTGAGTCAGTACTGCACCTAGCCATCAAAGAAAAAGTAGTAGTGCAGAACTTCTGTGACTTCCAACAGCTAGTTGAAGCAGCGTTGAGGGTTGAAAACATCGAGAACATCAAGAGTGCTGCTAGCAAGAAAAGAAAGGGAAGAGAGCAGTCCAAGAGGGGAGGTGGTACTTCTATGCCTGAGAGGAGAGCCAGAACCTTCCCTGTGCAGTCTGAGGAGAGGAGCAGTGGTGCGAGCAAACCTCGAACTATGAGGACTTCTACTGTTTCTCATCAAGCTTCAACAATGGGAGGCAGTAGAAAAGGAGATGGGGATAGGCCACCTATTCCCAAATGTGAGTACTGTGGGAGATTCCATAAAGGGGATTGCTACCAATTAACGGGAGTGTGTTTCAATTGTGGAGAGAAAGGACACATGGTCAGAGAGTGTCCGAAGCTGGCAAGAAGAGAGAAATCACGGATGCAAGTTTCGAAGGGGACAGAGACAGTGGGATAGAAGACCACAACTGAAGTGGGTAACTTTGAGGCAGCTAAGAGAGTAAATCCTCCAGGAAGATCCAGGGGGCAAGCACCAATTAGAGTGTTTGCATTGACACGGGAGGATGCAGAGGCTGCTCCAGAAGTAGTGACGGGTATGGTTAAATTATTTAATGATGATGCTATTATTTTGATTGATCCGGGTTCTACCCATTCATTTGTGTCATCAGGTAGAACTGTGCATAGGAGAAATTTAAGCCCTTTGGATACTCCTATGATGGTGAGTACCCCAATCGGCTAGTATATTATTATTAGTTAGGTTTATAGAGATTGTGAGATATGTATTAGTGGAGGAAAATTGGTTGTAGTTTTGATGCCCTTGAAGATGGAGGGATTGGATGTGATTTTAGGTATGGATACACTAGAAAAGTATCATGCCAACTTAGATTGCAAGTAGAAGACAGTGGAATTTGAGTTATAGAATGGCAGAAAAGTGGTGTTTATAGGAGATAGAAAAGTCAGCCCACCTTGGGTTATTTTAGCTATGACAGCAGAGAGCCTGATGAGGAAGGGGTGTGAAGCATTTTTGGCTTCTGTGTTAAACACGAAGGTAGATAGAGGAAGGTTAGAAGATATTCCTACCGTCAAGGAATTCTTGGATGTCTTTCTCGAGGAATTGCCAGGACTACCTCCACCTAGGAAAATTGAGTTTCCTATTGAGCTCCTTTTAGGTACTACGCCGATCTCAATTCTGCCTTACTGAATGGCTTCGATGGAATTGAAGAAGCTGAAAGAGCAATTGGAAGATTTATTAGAGAAGGGTTACATTAGGCCGAGCTTGTCGCCTTGGGGAGCTCCGGTCCTCTTTGTGAAGAAGAAAGATGGGTCATTGCGAATGTGTGTGGATTATAGGAAGCTCAATCATGCCACTGTTAAGAATAGATATCCGCTTCGGCGCATAAATGATTTGTTTGACCAATTGCAAGGGGCAAGAGTCTTTTCTAAGATAGATTTGAGATTAGGTTACCACCAGTTGAGGATAAGGGAGACTGATGTGTCAAAGACTGCTTTTAGAACACGGTATGGCCACTTTGAGTTCTTGGTTATGCCTTTTGCGTTAACGAATGCACCTGCAATTTTTATGGATCTGATGAATAGAGTCTTCAAGTCCTTCTTAAACCAAATTTTCATAGTCTTTATTGATGACATATTGGATTATTCCAAGAGTGATAAGGAGCATGAACAACACTTGAGGCTTGCTTTGGGGACATTAAGGAAGGAAGAGTTGTATGCCAAATTTGAGAAATGTGAATTTTGGCTAAGAGAAGTAGCTTTCCTTGGACATGTAATTTTAGAAAAGGGGGTGCATGTAGATCCAAGGAAGATAGAAGCGGTTGTGAAATGGGAAGTACCGAAGAATGTAACTGAAGTGAGAAGTTTCTTGGGTTTAGTTGGGTATTACCGGAGGTTTGTGGAGGGCTTTTCTATGATAGTTGCTCCACTCTCTAATTTGACAAGGAAGAATAAAAAATTTGTGTGGACTGAGGAGTGCCAGAACAGTTTTGAGGAATTGAAGAATAGGCTCACAATTGCACCAATTTTGACATTGCCTTCGGATGATGATGGATATATTGTGTACAGTGATGCCTCAAGGAAGGGTTCAGGGTGTGTGTTGATGCAAGGAGAGAAAGTGATTGCCTATGCTTCTAGGCAATTAAAACCTTATGAAATAAATTATCCGACACATGACTTGGAATTGATTGCTATAATTTTTGCATTGAAGATTTGGAGACATTACTTGTATGGAGTTACTACTAAGGTGTTTACAGACCACAAGAGTCTTAAGTACCTGTTGAGTCAGAAAGAGTTGAATTTGAGACAGAGACGATGGTTAGAGTTGTTAAAGGATTATGACTTGATGATAGACTACCATCCGGGGAAAGCTAATGTGGTAGCAGATGCTCTGAGTAGACTATAGCGTAGGTGGTAACGGTGTACCTTCCTTTGCTGAAGGACTTAGCCAGACTCAATGTGACATGAGACAAGTTGAGCCTGATTGTGTGTTGGCAAATTTTAAAGTGAGACCGGTATTGAATGACAAGATTAAGGAATTGCAGGAACAAGATGAATATTTGAGCAAACTTCGAGAAGAACTTAAAAGTGGTAAACATTCCGAGATTGAGATAAGAGAAGATGGATTGATGGTTTTGGGCAACAGATTATGTGTGCCAGACATGTTAGAGTTGAAGGATGAGATTCTTGATGAGGCACACAATGCTCCTTATGCAATGCACCTAGGGAGTTCAAGGATGTATCGGGATTTGAAAGAGCATTTTTGGTGGAAAGGAATAAAGAAGGATGTTGCAGAGTATGTGAAAAGATGCTTAGTGTGTCAACAAGTAAAGCCTGAACACCAAGCACCTTTAGGCAAGCTTAATATGGATGATTGTTGATAGATTGACTAAGTCAGCACATTTCTTGTCAATTCGACAAACAGATTCTTTAAATGCTTTGGCTAAGAAATATGTAGATGAGATAATCAGGCTTCATGGGATTCTAAGTTCGATAGTCTCGGATAGGGATCCTAGGTTCACCTCCAGGTTTTGTGAAAGCTTGCAAGAGGCTCTAGGGACTAAATTGCATTTTAGTACAGCCTTCTATCCACAGACTAATGGACAATCGGAGAGGACGATACGGACTTTGGAGGCAATGTTGAGAGCTTATGCTATGGATTTTAAAGTTTCATGGATGATCACCTACCTTTGATTGAGTTTACTTACAATAATTCCTATCACTCGGGAATTCAGATGGAACCTTATGAAGCTTTGTATGGTAGGAGATGCAAAACTCCTATCTTTTGGGATGAGGAAGGCGAAAGGAAGCTTGTAGGATCTGAGTTGGTACAAGTTACAGTGGATAAGATTAAACTGGTGAAACAGAGGCTTAAAACAAATCACGATAGGATGAAGAGCTACATAGATGCCGACAGAAGAGAGATGGAATTTGAAGTGGGAGACAAGGTGTTTCTTAGAGCTTCTCCATGGAAAGGTGTTTTAAGATTTGGTAAGAAGGGAAAGCTTAGCCCGAGATACATAGGCCCATATGATATCATTGAGAGGATTGGGCCTTTAGCTTATAAGTTAGCTTTGCCACCGGAGTTATCTAAGATCTATAATGTATTCCATGTATCGATGCTAAGGAAGTACCGATCGGATCCCTCACATATAGTGCAACCTTCAGAGGTTTAATTAAAGGAGGATTTGATATATGAGGAGCAACCGGTGGAGATCTTAGATGCCAAGGAAAAGGTATTAAGAAACAAGATTGTAAAGTTGGTTAAAGTCTTGTGGAGGAACCATTCGACGGAGGAGGCAATATGGGAGCCTTTGGAAGCCATGAATGAGAAGTATCCGTGCCTCTTCAGGGACTCAGGTAAGAATTTCGAGGACGAAATTCTTTTAGAATGGGAGAGTTTTTGGGTTCCAAATTTTATTTGTTTATTTATTTATTTCTTTTCTCTATCTTTGCTTTAAATTGTTATTACTCTTTTAGTGGAGTCTTTACATTAGAATTTAGAAGGAAATGTTAGAATTATATTATTAAGTGGGTTGAAAGAGTAGAGACATATAAGAAAAATTAAGGGCAAACTTGGAAAGCCTAAATGAAGGAAGGGAAAAATGGGAAGGAGTGTTGTCTTGCTTATTAATAAAGGAGAAAATGTGAATGAGAAGATTCTAGAGAAGCAAATGAGTGAATGAGAAAAGAGATAAGAGAGAGAAAAGTGGAAAAGAAAGAAGAAGAAAAAGAAGAGAAGTCCACTTATGAGGTAAGTTCTCATCTTCTTATGCTAGATTCAAAAAGGAGATTAAATGGGGGTAAGGGTTTGTGTTGGAAATGAAGGAAGAAAGAAGAGAAAGATGAACCCAAATTGATTTTGGGACTTCTAAGTTAGGGTTTTGGTTTTTCTAGCCTAGATGAGTGATGGGTAGGTTAGAATTGAGTTCAATCTTTTTGCCTCTGTTGAAATAGTAGGTCTTTTCTGTTAAGTTATAAATTTGTTTAAATGTTGTTTGATTGGAGCCTTGGTTATTGTAGGGGACCAAGGGAAGCCTACCCAAAAGCAAAGGGAAAGGCAAGCTTGATTTGATTTTTTTTCACAAGCTAATTAGGTGGGTAATGTGTTTATAGTTATTGTACAATTGGGGCAAATTCTGGCCTGTGTATGTGTAATTTGAAATTTCATGGTAATCATGTTATGCCTTCAAAAAGGTTATTACATTTTGTAAAGCATATCATTTTTATGAAATGATTCTGAGCATGATTATGTGCTTCTATTTGGGCGAGAGTGGAACCATTCTTTTCATCACGTGCACGTCGACAAGAGCCTTCTCCCGGCTGCCCGCTTGTGACATATGAGCTCCGAAATGGACTCATTCTGTTTATGGGGTAAACTTCGGTTTCCTCATTTTGTTTCATGGAACCCTCGAGCCGGTTGTTGTGCATTGCATCTTTAAATTATCAAGCATGAAGCATATTAAGTGTTATGTGATTTAGCCAAAAAATGAGGAATGTTTAAATTGCTTGAATAAAGTATGAATGCTATCAAGATATATAAATATTTATACATACATATGCTTGACTTTGGTCAATTGACATGACTGTAAATATGTTAGCCACTGAGCTGTGTAGCTCACCTCACTCACTCTCCTCAGGTGTGACTCGAGGAGAACGTGAACCTTGCAAGGCATCGGAAACTCCAAGACTTTAGATACTTTTGTACTAAGTTAGTAACTAGTAATTTTGGATAGCTTTTCTAGCATATCAAACATTGAGCATCTCATGTATTGTGTATCTTGTGCTTAATTCTTGATGGATACATTGATATGTATTTAAAGCTATGCATGAATATTTATTTTGATTGGAAATGAGAATGAGAATACTAGTATTCTCCTTTATGTATGATTGTGTTGTTCTATAGACAGTGTATCAGATTTCGTCTGACTCGTAAAAAAGGAACGTGAATGTGTATGTCCTTCCTTGTTGAGTTTGCTGCAGGGTATTTGCGTGATTGCATGTTGGAGTTTAGAATTGGGTTTGAGACGAATTTGTGGAGGTGGAGCTAAATAGTATCGAAGAGTATGTATCAGCAGTTGAATATGTGAGGTTGATATGTTGATAAGCCATCCTAAGTATAGGAATGGTGCTTAAAAACTTCAATGGCAAGACTATACCAATATAGATAGAACTAGCTAAGGTAGTCTTAATAAAATTTGTAGTTTATATTCCCATCTTTCTAACACCATGAAGTATGCAATTTTTCAATATCGGAGTCAAAAGTTATGATCCTTATATGTGGAGAAGTTCTGGGCAGAAAAGCAGACGACCAAAAGTGAAAGGAAGAAAAGTAGATGATAGAATTGGAAGAAAATATGGAATTGATCTAGATAGATTTTGGAAAATTTTCCTTCTGGAAAGTTGTATATCTTTCTTTTATATTTCCAACGGCATAAAGTTTGTAAATTTTGGACATCGGAGTCAAAAGTTATGATTCTTGTAAGTGAAGACGTTCTGGATAGAAAAGCAGACGATAGAAAAGCAGATGGAAGAAAGTGTAAACGATCTAGAAGGGGGGTTGAATAAATCTTTAAAGTTTTTCTTAAAATTCTACAATAAAATCAGAAGTTAATTCACACAAAACAATTTAAACAAATTTAAATGCAAAGAGTAAGGAAGAAGAGCAAACACTGTTTTTATAGAAGTTCGGTGCTAAGACCTATGTCCTCTACCTAAGCTCCCTTTAAGGATTTGGCAAACCACTTTACTATACACTTTTTAGTTTAGTGTAAACTCTTATAACACCTCTTGATTTCCGGCTCAAGCTACCGTTACAATTGATTTGTTTTTTGACACAAATCCTACCTTTACAACCGATTTGTTTTTCGGCACAAATCCTACCCTTACAACCGATTTGTTTTTTGGCATAAATCCTACCTCTCAAGTGATTCTCCTCTCATCACTCAACTCACAATAAAGATAATAAATAATTGAAGTAAGGCTCGATATAGCTAGATACACTTGAATGTGTAGAGAGAAATTTTGAGTAATGACAATGATGATTATGAAAGATGATTAGAAAGCTTTTCTATTTTTCGACCCTAATTGATCTCTTGATCTTCCTCTATTTATTTGCAGGCTTCTAGATCAATATAGACGTTGTAGATCATCTATTAGCCTTTGCTTGATATCTCTTAGTCGTTCCTTGATTTCCTCCTTTCCATTTGTGATTGATCTAGATGAATTTTGCTCAGTTTCACCTGATAGTCGACTGGTCGCTAGTGCTAGTCGACTGGAACTAATGTTTTTATGAAAAATTTCATCTTTGATCCACGATCAGTCGACTGGAATGATTTTAGTCAACCGGAATGATTTTAGTCGACTGGAATGATTATCCAACTTACTGGTCCTTTGCTTTTAGTTGACTTAATAGATTTCGTTCGAGTAGTTTAAACACCACTTTACAGAAATGATAATTCTCAATCAACTTGGAATGTTCTGGTCGACTGGGGCCAGCTACAATGGACATATTTAAGATAATCTTGAACTTTAAATGTTGGGATACGTATCTTTGATTATAATCTTCACAACAATCATCTTTTGCACATTTTTTATCTCTTGAACGTTGGTGATGATCACTGACTTGATTTGCATGTTGTCTATCTCTTGATTTGTAGATATGTCACTCTTAAATTGTATTAATTCTTTAATTGCAATCCAAATCACCTGAAATAATTTCTTAACCAAGTTTATACATTTTATTATTATCAAAACATAAGTATGATTTAATTTGTCAACCACCATAGTCCAACATATCAGGTGTACAGGACTATGCTAAACATGTTACAGATCCAGTTACATTTATAGAAATTGTTTCTGGACCCAATGCAGATGTGTGGTGGGATGTGATGAGTGATGAGATGCAATATAGTCTAGGATCTAGTTGATTTACTTCGGAACTACAAACCTGTCAGCTGTAAATGAAGTTTTAAGACTTAAAGGATTTGGGATAAAGTTTAGTGACTTATAGGCTTGCATAGTTGCCTAATGGTTCACTCAGAAAGAAAGGTTGACTTTCTCTCGTATCCTTGTAACATAATTTGCACGTTATGCAGCTATATTTACATTAAACCTTCCTAAAAGTTATACCTTATATTTGATGAGGTTGTGACCTCTTTTGGCTTCATGGAAAAACTTTTGTAGTATGAGGTCAAGGGAAGCAAACTTTTGGTCTTTGACATGAAAGATCTTGGTGTAGCAACAATCATAGAATAATGTATGTTTACAAAAGTTTAAGTTAATTATAAACCTAATTGTATCACCTATCTCTTATAGTAAGAGATAATCTTTGGCACAATGTCCAAAGAATAAAATAAAGAGAGAGGTTATGAGGAATGTTCATCTTAGTACATTTAATAGTCATTTGTTATGTACTATGCAAGACATTGCATTCACCATTTGATTGTTTGGTCAATATCTGGTTAATCCAGGTGTAGACTGAGCAGTCAAACGAGTGTTGAGATACTAAACTATGTGTTTTTTTAAGTTTGCAGATGGTACAATGTCATGGAAATATATTAAGAAGACAAAGGTAACTTCTTCGTTGTATGTAAACCTAGAGCAATAGCATAATGAACCAAAAAGTTGCTTGGCCCTATTGTTAAGAATAATGAATTACTATTTTCATTAATAGCATTTAACCAACCAGGCATCCATATGCTTCAACCTGCATCGAAAGCTGGACTATTCGTTGAAGATAAAAGTACATCGAACTTATAGGAAGTTTTACCATGAGTAACTTGTATCCATTGGGAAAATATAGGTTCAATCAAGATTTGTTTCTCTGACATACCAAAAGCAAGCATGACATCATTATTCCCAAAGTATGGAATCCAAAAAAGAGGCTGACTTAACTTAAATGGGATATAATAGCTTCTTTATGATCTAACATTCTTGCCAATACATTATCCTCATTCATGGGGCTGCTTCACAAACATTATAGCTTAGAAATTTGATTTTTGAGTTGTCTACAGTTGATTCAGTGGCTAGACCCATTTGGTTATACTGTGGTAATCTTTTTGTCGTGTTGTTTAATAACAATAAAAAATATTACAATGTCTTAGCATTTGCAGGTCAATTATTTGGTCACAAAGGTATTGATACGAAAATATGACATTAAGGTTTGGAGCATTTAAAAGATTGAGGAACTGTAAGTCGATCTTTTAACTAAAAGACTTCGCCCATTTATGTTTGTGACACAAGTATACAACATTATGGGTGTTTTGACGTTTTTAGACACTATTAGTTAGGGGATTGTTATGTTTGTTCCATGTACATTTGTACATTTTGATGTGTTATGACAGTATGATAAATATGATCATCATTTGAGTAATACGTGTTATCATACATTGCCATAATATGTGTGAAGTCTTATTAAGATTAAGCATTTAAAGGTCATTGGGATTAATATAGATTGACCTACAAGCCTACGTCATTTAGACACATACAGTTTTAGTATGGGTATCCATAAATTTGACATGTCATAAGGAAATATAAGTTTTTAATTTCATAAAAGTTCTCTCTAATGTAGTCTAGCATTCAGTTGGAGAACATAAAGGTTTTCTCTAATGCACTTTAACATTTGGTAAGAGGAAACAACTTTTCTCTAATGTTGTTTAGTATTCGGTGAGAGAAAATGAGATTTTTCTTATGCAGTTTAACATAAAATTGGAGAAATCGAAACCTACAAACGAAGATGATATAATTTAGATAATAAATGTATCATCTTAGTTTGCCACACTCCATTTTTCTATTCATATTAGTTAGGTATTAGGTATATGTGATTGTATTGGATTTGTGTCGTACATTATGTGCATTTGGTATCGAAAGCCTTCCTGGATGGAATGATAGACTTTTGTTATCTTTGAATCAAATGTTTTGTTTTTAAACCTAGTCGACTAATTTAGTAGCGTGGCTTAAGCAAATTTTTAAATTGTTTTTAAATTTTTATCTTTAGACAAGCATTAATCGCAGTTTTGACTTTAATTAAAAACAAATTCCTATAGTCATGTTTTTACTACATTTAAAAACAAAAAAGTAAAGAAGATAATAATAGCAAAACCTAGTAGGCCTAAGTGCCTGTTTGGATGAGCTTATATCAGTAGAGCTTCTGTCAATAGAGTTTTTGTCAGCAGAACTTTTCTAAAAAGAGATTTTTTTTAAGAATTCAGTTGACTATTTGGCTGTCATTTAAAAATGAGTTTTTTTAAAAGAGCTTCATATGATAGACTGTTTGGTAACATAAAAATAAAAAGTGTTGGACTAATGGTGGTTGACAAATTAAATCCCACTTATGTTTTGATAATAATAAAATGTATAGAATTGGTTAAGA
>JANJEY010000004.1:27771118-27786644 GCA_024703695.1 Erythroxylum cataractarum | reverse complement strand
GACTGCTTGCAAACTTGAGACATCATTCCTTATTAGTAATATGTTATCCACGTCTAACATAAGGAATATGATAGCAGTCCCACTAACCTTCTTGTACACACAAGGTTCATAAGGATTTTGTAAGAAACCAAACTCTTTAATTGTCTCATCAAATTGGATGTTCTAACTTCTAGATGTTTGCTTCAATCCATAAAGGGATTTCTAAAGTTTGCATACCTTTTTGCCATCTTTGGATATGAAGCCCTTAAATTGTATCATATACACATTTTCAATTGGCTTTCCATTCAGGAAAGTTATCTTCATATCCATTTTCCATATTTCATAACCATAATAAGCACCAATGGCTAGGAGTATTCTAATAGATTTAAGCATGGCTACAGGGCTAAATGTCTCGTCATATTCAACTCCTTATCTTTGATGATATCCTTTAACGACTAGCTTTGCTTTATAGGTAATCACATTACAATCCATGTTGATTTTCTTCTTGAAAATCCACTTGCACCCTATAGGTTTTATCCCTTTGGGTGGGTCAACCAAAGTTTATACTTAGTTTTTAAACATGAAATCCATTTCGGACTTTATGGATTGAAGCCATTTTTTTTTATTTTGAGCTCTTCAGAGCTCTTATAGGCTCATCATCCTTTATGAACAATACATCATTTTGTTCAATTACTAGAAATCTATATCTTTTTGGAACATTGTGTATCCTACTTGACCTATGAACATTTTGTGTGTCAAAAGGTTCAACTGTTGTCTTATCTCAGTGAAGAACAATTTCGGGTTCAGGCGGTTGATTTATGTCTATTTGAGCATTATGAACTTCATCAAGTTCAACTTTGCTCCCATTGTCTTCTTTTAGAAGAAACTCTTCTATATAAAGACAGTATACTTTGAGAAAAACACCTTTTGCTCTATAGTATTATAGAACTGATATCCAATTATTTTCTTAGGATATCCAACAAATAGACATTTATCAGATTTCGCTTCAAGTTTGTCTGTTTGAATCCGTTTTATTTAAGCCAGGCAACCCCAGAATTTCAAAGATAGGGGCTTTTTTAGACCATGTCTCACATGAAGTAACTTTAACTACTTTTGAAGGGACTTTGTTTTATCACATAAGCATTAGTCTCAAGTGCATAATCCCAAAAGGATTTCGATAGATCAGCTAAGCCTATCATTGACCTTAAAATGTCCAACAAGGTTTGGTTTCTTCTTTCAGCCACACAATTATGTTGCAGTGTGTAAGTTGGAGTCCATTAGGATGCAATCCCGTTATCCCGAGATAAGTTAGAAATTCCTTGTTCAATTTTTCACCACCTTGATCTGATCAAGGTGTCTTGATGCTTTTACTGAGTTGTTTCTCTACTTCATGTCTAAATTGTTTAAACATTTCAAATGCTTCAGACTTGTATCTCATTAGATAGACATATCCATATCATGAATAATCATTGATAAAGGTAATGAAGTACATAAAACCACCTATGGCATGAATGGACATCGATCCACATACATCAGAATGTCTTAGGTCTAATAACTTATTTGCTTGTTCACCCTTTCCTTTAAAAGGTAATTTAGTCATCTTGACCAATAAGCAAGATTCACATGTGTCATATGATTCATAATCAAATAACCCTACGTTACCACTCTTGTGTAGCTTAGCCATGTGTCTCTCACTTGCCAAGTAGATAATGCCATAAGTAAGATGATTTTAAGTTATCTCGTTTTTGTCTTTTATTTTCATTGATATTTAAAATTGGATTGCACATATCTAATATGTAAATACCATTCCACAATATAGAAGTACCATACAACATTTCATTCAACTTAATTGAATAATCATTGCTTGAAAAAGTTAATTCAAATCCCACTTTATTAAGATATGAAACAGATACAATGTTCTTTGTCACAACGGGTACATAATAGCAATGATCCAAAATTAGCTCTGGCTTACTAGGAAGATGAAAAACATATGTTCCTACGACTAATGCAACAACTCTTGCTCTATTTCCTACATGTAGGTTCATCTTTCCCTTCTTGAACTATTTACTATCCCTAAGACACTGCATATCAACACATATGTGTGAGCCACATCCGGTATCTAATACCCAAATATTATGATTAGAAATAGTATTAACCTCAATGGCAAATAACATACCTGAAGTAGATTGTGGGGCATATAATGCCTTTTTTTTGCTTCAACGACTCCAAATAAGCTTTGCAATCCCTCTTCTAATGCCCTTCCTTACTGCATTGGAAGCATATCCCCTTTGATGTAGTCTCCGTTGCCTTCTTCTTGGCTACACCTCCCACTGTCTTCTTGGACTTCTTCTTCTTCTTTTAGTTCCTCTTATAATAACTAGAAGCAGATTCCATCAGCATCATAGCCTTACTATCTTTTTTGATAGCTTGCTTAACTATTTTGAATAGATTAATTAGCTCAGGTATCGAGGTGGATATTTGGTTTATTCGATAGTTAAGCACAAACTGTGAATAACTATGGGTCAAACTAGTCATAATTAAGTCTATACTTAATTCATGATCCATTACAAAACCTAAATTGGCTAACTTCTCAATGTATCTATACATATTCAGCGCATACTGCACTGGAGATGATCCCTCAGTCATCTTAGAGTAGAAAAGCAACCTCGAGGTCTCAAATCTTTTAGAGCGAGCTTGCTTATCAAATAATTCCCTTAAATGGTAGAATATGGTATGAGCATCCGTAGCCTCATGCTACTTTTACAGTTCTAGTGACACAGAGGCTACCATTATACAGCTAGCCATCTCACTATCATCTAATAGCTTATTGTAAACTTTAAGATTCTTATCAAATGCATCGACAGCAAGGGAATTGGGAAGTGGTTCATCTAGGACATATCCTAGTTTCACATATTTGAGAACAATTCTCAAATTTCACAGCCAATCTACGAAGTTAGATCTCGTGAGTTTGTTGGAGTCTAATAGAGAACGTAAGTTCACACTAGACAAAGACATCGTGGTGATTCAACAACCTAGAAGAACGAGAGAAAGTATTGGAATGTACACTAACATATATTGATAAAGATTTTAATCACATACATTATAGGTCCCACTATTTTTATTCAAATCCATATCCCTCACTATGAATTCGAGAAAACTTATAGTTTTCCTAATGGTTTGATATCTGATATTACTAAGAATGACCTTAGATTTGCCTAACAAGCCACCTTAAGTCAATCGGTAGGTATCATTCATACCAATTACAATCAGTTTTGCCTTTAGTTGTTGATTTAACACACTGATTGGGTTATCAACTCTTAATTCGTCTACATTTGATGTATACAACCCAACTTCACCTCTATCTACGTTGATCTTAGATTTTCCAAAAAAATTAACGCTTCCAACTAGGACCAACTCATTAGTATGAAAATCTAATTTTCATGGTTTGAACATATTCGCGTTGAGCGGGCTTGGGTTTGCCCAACAACCCAACTCTAAAAAGACTCTAGTTCTTGCTATATCAATGAAAGGTGTAAGTCCTAATATTTCGATTGAGGGATTTGTTCTTTTGTCTCATTAATACTTGGATGATATTGTATATGTATCACATGCACACACACACACACACACACACACACATATATATATTCAGATAATGGACAACTCAATTAAATTAAATCTATGTCTATAACTACCCTTAAAATGCATCTAATGCATGTATCAAACAAATGAGGTTTAATTTAGGTTGTGACTTGACTATGCATCTAAAGTTCGTGATTTGATTCAACTATTGAACTGAATCAAGTACTAGTGTTAGTCTCGACTAATTCAAATTATGAGCCTGATTCAATTAGGAATTCTAAAATTCAATTATTTTGATGTCCAAATTAAACACTTTAATTATAGTACACATGCCTTTTTCTAGTCACACTATAAATGTTATGCTCTATTTGGATTAATTCTAAATTAATTCCTAGGGTTTCCAAAATTCTCAAACACTAATTAGTCATTTATAATATCCCTAGGTCATCTGAAATTTATCTAGACAATTTCAGCATAAGCCAAAAATATCTTGACAACTAAAATCATCAAAATAAATAAGTTAACCTACTAGAAACCAAAAAGACTGATTTGATGTTTGAAAAACTTCCGGAATCCTAATTTCAAGCACTTGCACTTAGTATGCTACTAGCATTAAAAAAATAATACGTTGCTTATCTCATAAAACTTTATTATGGTCTTATAACCGAAACGCATACATCATTAGTCATTAAACAACTAAACTCCATCAGCTTTCAAAAAGCTGACCCATGTTGACTTTGATTTGATTTATTAATTGAATCAAATTTAATTAATTCTGGAAAAATTCCAAAGTCTTATACACATTCTAAATGTGTCCAATAAAAAATTACAAGGACTAATTCCTATGAATTATTTATTAAGTTAGTGGAATTAGCCAGCATATCACATGCCTATGACCCTTGTATTATTACTTCTAACACTAGTCATACTCTACATCATTTATAAAATTTAATATGGAATTTACAAGCATGCATGTTCATCATGTTTCTATAATTTCCCAAAACTTCATACATGCATCAGGCTGAAACTAAATTCGTAATAAAATAGAAATGACATTCAATTGCAATTTCTTTTGAAAGAAACATGAATAACACCTTATAAACATTTTTGTGAAAGAAAATCATAAAATGTTTTTAAAAATTATTACAAAATTTTCAAAATCAACACATGCATTAAGTTTTCCAAAAATTCCCAGAAACTAACATATGAATAGACTGGATATTAATTTTAAATAAAATGACAAATGACATTCAATTGCAATTTCCTTTAACAAAAAACATGATATAACACCTTATAAACATTTCTATGAGAGAAAATCAGAAGAAAAAAAATTCTACAATTTATATTAAATGTTCTAAATCAACATGCATGTCAATCCTATCCAAACAAATACTTTGCACATGTTCAATACATCATCTAATACATCCATGACCCTGCTTTGATACCACTGTTGAGGGAGACATGGATTCATGCATCACATGCACAAATAAGCAGCGGAAGTGTTGAAATCTGAATTTCAACCCCATGACATCCCAAAAAAACCAAAATCTCAAATGTAGGAATAAAGATATTATATGAACATGATATAATAGTAGATGTACCTTTTTTATTCTCCTCCTTTCTCGATTCTTCTCCTTGTCTGGGTTGTTGCAAAGACCAAACCCTTCTTTGATTACTCAAGAACATGCAAAGATGAAGAAGAAACAATGTGTAAGGGTGGTTAGAGTACCAAACTACATGAGTTCAAGTAGATTGTCTAATGGAGAGTTAGATCAAGAATGGGTTGCATATAATTAAGTTCATACAACATTTGCATAACTTTCATTATCAAACCTCAAGATCACTTCTCTCTAACCCCAGAATTCTTCCCGACCCTTTATCATCTCAATTGAGTGTTTTATTTTGACTGAAAGACCTCATATATATAAGTGAAGAACACACTTATGTATCATCTGTCGTTCCTTAAGCCACGATCGTGGCTTACTTAATTGACAGCCTCACCTTCGACCACGATCGTGGCCTACTTAAAAATAGTCATACACATTTTTTTTCATCCAATCTTTTATGCTTGTGACCCTTAAGTTCCCGGTTATTTTGGGCACTTGAATTAACTCTTAATTAAAGCAAATACTAAAGGGTTTTATGATGCCAATTTACCATATTATAGGTGGATTAACACATGAACTCTTTGATAGTTAATTATCTGACTTATGAAACTTTCCATAGACAATTATCGTGCAATTCATCCTTGCACCATACTATATCCCACTTGATTCAGACTATAGACTATGTGTCAACTCCCACTAGACTGGCTACGCCATATCTAATCTAAGTGATGTTAATTCTTATCCTAGGAATCTCATTACTCTATGTGTCATTGAAGACTCTCTTCATGACACATAACTGCTCTAGTCAGAGACTCCTAAGTAATGACTCTGATAAGAGGTCATGGGTATCATCTCCTTCTATCAGGAGTGATGAATCCTCTATTGGCTACCAAATTATCTTCAAATACTAATAGTTGTGCCCAATCACCACCCTAGAGATTAATCATTAACATTTGATAGATCATCCATATGATAATTTCATAGCAGGTTATTCGATGTACTTACTATTTTTAGTAAGCATCCATATGTTAACTCTAAATATCCCATGCTTACAATTTGTGAGATCCATTGCTTGATAAAGTCAAAAAGTATAACATATGCTAGTCTATCCGGATTAAAAATATCCTATTTTATTAATCCTATGACTAGGGATTATTTAGATACTAACATAATTGCACATGATAGGAATCTCATTATTATGATGTCATCATAATTTTCTTCATGCTATGTTTTGTATCATGGACTTCATTAATTCGATTTAAGATTGACATCAATTCATATATAAACAAACATCAAATCAATGAAAAACTGCCTTTCACTTTATTAATCAAAATAAAGTTTGTCCAAAAGTGCTAAAGATGACTACCTTTAGCGTACTACTCTAACATTGATACCATTTGAAATCATTGATATCAACAGGTACCAAAAATCAATAACTTTGAAGTATCACTAGATATGTGTCATAAACTTTTCATAAGTTTCAAGTTATAGCTTTATATGCTTTAGGTTTGGAATTAAGTTTATATTCTAAACCCAATTTGTAATTTCATATATTAGAATGCAATTTAATCCTCTCTTAGCCTTATCTCTTATAGATTACCAAGTTTAAAGAAATTGCTTGCATTGTGTTTGGAATTAAGTTTAGATTGTTGTAATTTTTTTACAAGTTTAAGGCTTGAATTTTTTCCTTTTTTTCCAAAACACTTTTTATGCTTAATATAACATTCATATTTCTATTCATCTTCTCTTTAATACCTTTGTGATTAAAATATCTTTCACATTTATATATAAGGTTTTTTATATGTTTTTGGTACACAAAGATGGATAGTTGGGATAAAAAAGTAACTATATTTTATAATGAAAAGTTTTTCCTGTAGGGAAGATGTGGAATTTATTAGTGGAGATATTAAAAATTATGGCAATGAAACTAATAATTTTTGTTTATTAGGACCTTGATGTTTATTTTAGATGTTAAATGACTTAAAGCAAATGGTTACTATATATAATGCAAGGTGGTAGTTTGAAAAATAGTTTCATGGAGGTGACAAAGAGTGATGAATGTGTAATGGAAATGCTTAAGCTTATTTTAAAACATAAGGTAATAGAGATATATATTGATAATGGATCTAATTTATAACATTTAGAACTATATGTTGATACTAAAATCAGTATTAAATGGTTTGAAACCATTATTAAAGGGAGGGTATTACTAAAATTATAGATGATGTCACTTAGTATAATATCATATAGTCTACAAATGAATATATAAAGGGTTGTATAAAAGAAGTTGCAGCTATAAGTGCTAGTGAAGTTGATCCAAATGAGCAAGAAGAAAAAGTATTTGTTGATATAAAGATTATTAGGGATTTAGATTTAGATTTAGATTTGTGATAAATGCTTAATTGATTATCTATTTATTCTATAATGCTTAGTGATTAATGATTATGTTGCATCAGAGATACTTAGTATGGTTTAGGTACAAGTTGGAAGCAAAAAGAATCAAATGAGATAAATTCACATCCTTGGTACAATTTTACCAAGGTTCGGTCTTATTTGCCTTTGTAGAGTAAAGGGAGATGAGTTAAGGTGAAAATAGTACAAAGAACGGAAGAAATAGAGTCACCATGAAGTTAAATACCCATGTGGAAATCTAAAAGCTTATGTATGTGACTTACACAGCCATGTAGAAATGTGCACACCTATGTTATAACTTACACAACTGTGTAAGGGACTATATACGTCACTAAAAACATCTATGAATTCAAAAATGATTTTTCAACCTTATAGAAAGATGCACGCCCATGTAATTGAGTTATATGTGGAAACGTACATGCCTATGTATGTTTCCACATGGTTGAAACATCCCTCTCTATTGGCATGTACGTTTCCACTTGGTTGAAACATCCCTGTGCATCTAACTAAAAACATGTATCTTTGTGACTTGTGGAAAATTATTATACATGGTCACTTACATGACCATGTAGCTAACTATGAACAATCACAAAACGCTAAGTTTGCAGTTAAGAGGCCAATTGAAGGTGATATAGTGGAAAGGAACCAAATGATACAAATTCCTCACTTTGGACTTATGTTTGTAAAAGATATGAATAACTAACCTTCTTCCTTCCAACTTAAAAAGGAAATTGAGGCCTTTTAACATGTTTGTGCATTGATCAATATTAATGAATTTTTGTTATCTTTATTTTGGAATTGATTATATTATTATGTGTTTAAAGTTTAATATTTATGTATGAAAGATTTAAATAGGGCATGCTAGATCATTTATGTATGGATTTATTCCCATAATTATGACTATAAATCATATTTATTATTATTCTTATTCAATTGAGAGTAGATTAGAGAGATGACCCAAACCTGAATTATGGACAAAATAGGTAACAAAACTAATTCCCAAATAGGTTGTAGGGTGCATAATAATTTTAAACCAAATCGTTCATATCTCTCCTAGAATTATTGGTCATAGACTAACAACAACCTCTGTTAATCTTGATTTTCCCTTAAATAGTGTTTAATTAAGATATGATCATTAATTATACCTAGCTACTAAATAACCTAGAATACACTCTCTATATTTAATTAGGAAGCCACATTATGATATGAAAAATAGACCAATTTAAGCAACAATCACGTAAGCTCAGGTCATTTAACCTAGGCTAGGTTATCCACATACAACGACTAAGGATTGTATTAATGATTCTAGTAATTAGTTCACAATGTAAACAATCTAACGATAACAAGAGTACAATTCTCCATACATGAATACCCAAATCGATTAAGTAAAGGATAACCTAAACAATTCTTAGAGAGACATTTAACATTAAACAAAGATAAGATAAGCTTAACCATGCAATTTAGGTGTTGATGATTTCGCCTTCGAACTAGTGGCAGGAAGTTAGCCTTCCATCTTCTCCAAGAAGTAGCTTCTGTCACCTCCATTCTTGTTGAAAATTGAAGAGAAAAACAAAGAAAACCAAAATCTGTCCGCATATGTTTTATGTCATCACAAAACAGTCCCTTTATAATGGAAAACTAGGTTAAAAATGGGATAGGTGGCAAATCATGGGCAAGACTTGGTGTGTCACACCCTTGACACCTAGTATCAAGCCTATGACATTCTCACAGCCATGACAAATTTGTTATGGTCGTGAGGCACATATTACGGCCATGATTTTTTTCATATTTCTTTCTTCTTTCTTGCTCCATGAAGACAATAGAGTATGAATTTCGTGAAGATGGCTCAACTAGTATGCTTTCGTCTCATTTTAGCTAGTATGCTTCCAAATTGTACCTAAAATCAAATATAAACCAGTGTAAGTGTTTTAAACATTCTAAAGCATTAATCACTAAGTATCATAGATTAAATGTACCAACAATTACGCACATATCACAATCCTTCTAAACTTATGACTATTAATTTGGAACTCAACTATTTGGTTCTTAAACAACTATTTTGTTTTTATATTTACTGTTTAAATAATTTTATGCATAGTTGTTCCTCCATATAGATGATCAAAAGAGAATTCTCTAACTTATAATGACCAAGATTTAATGTTGAGTACAAACCAAGGTGCATGATGTTGGTAAGGAACAGAAAACAAAAAATGAGATATCACCAGACATAGAAGGAATAAAGAAACAACACGTAAAAAAGAAAAATTTTGTGAAATAGAAGTAGAGAATATGCACGGTTAATTAGTAGAAGTGATGAATTAGGGATTTTTGTTAAATGTTAGACAATTTGATTAATAATATTAGGGTTAAAAAGATTAGTTAATGTAGTTAATTAATATTATGATAATAAATCAAATAGATTTTATTAGACCTCATGCCAAATAAAATTGTCTACGTGCTAAAAAAGTCATAAAAAAATATTTCATATAAGAAATAGGGAGGTTAACTTTTTGTTAATTCAAAGGTCTTTTTGAATATTTATTAAATATTACAGTTATTTTTGAAGATAGGATCCTAATTAAATTTTGGTAAAAATCTTTATTTTTTTTGGGACCTTTTAACCTAGATTTTGGGAAACTTCGATGAAATAAAGCGAAACCTAAACCTAAAAATAATAAATTTTACGAGGAAAGCAAGGCTAGTTTTAGCATCCAATAATGCCCCACCCAACCCCCGTGCCATTTTCCATCCATCTTATGGAAGGTGTACATGTGTAATTTACATTGACTTCATGTTGAGTGGTAGAAAAGTAGTAATTAGGACTGACTAACTCACCGGTGGCTCAGATTTTGGTTAATGGCTCTGTTTCCAAAGAACTAGATGAAATGAATGATGTGATGGATCACTTGTTCCGAGTGATTGCTTAGTTTGGAAATGGTGGACTGCAGATTTAATTGGAACGAAATTGGAACTGAACCACACATCCTGCTGTGCAGTGCAGTCCCAGTGGTACCAATCTCAAGGCATGCCAAATTCCGATCTGTATTTATTGTAGATGGACGACGAAGAAGTTAGGTCAATCCCAACTTTATATAAAACTTTGGTCGTGATAAATTCTTTTCAGTGTTAAAATTTTTAAATTTTAAATTAAATAATTAATGATTAAATAAATAAATAATTTTTATAATGTTAATAATCAGTTTAAAACGTTAATTTTGTTAATAATTTACTAATTTAACTAATAGAATTGTTTTTACCTACGATATACAAATTTTTATGTGAAAAATCATTAGTTAACTAAGTTTACGTGGATTAAAATATTCAATTCATAATTCATACCAATTTTCCATAACTCATAATACTCATAATTTATTTTATTTTAAAATACTACAAGTGAAAAAAATTGTAAGAACACCTCCGTCAATCTATGATAAGCAGCAGCAAATCAGCCTGGAAAGCGAGAATGCATGGTCAATATGCAGGAAACCATTCATATAAGGGAACAGAAAGTTGTCAAAGAACTTTTTTCCTGGTTCAGGAGGTCTATCACGAGGTTCACCCTGAAAATATCTTTCTCATCCCACCGACTTCAAGCCCTGACCTCAATCTCGACGGTCACTCCTTGCAAAACTTTCCACCACCTTCTGCTGTCATTTGACACAACCGATGGGCACTGCAAAAGAAACAGGATTTACAAATCTAAAAATGGCAAGTAACTTAAGGCCAGAACGGAAAGAGGAGAAGAAGAATGACAATTGCTATAATTATGTCGCAACTTTATATTATTGAAAATCTAAAGATTATTTTCCTTCAAAAAAGGAAAATGAAGTTGGACAATGAGTTCAATTTCATAAATGTTAATTTCATAATTTGTTGAGGGGAGGATTCAGTTTTCTGACTGACTTATTTTGATTATTAAAAATTAATAATTTAATTAAAATTTTAAAACTTTAAATTTAAATTTTAAAATACTTTATAATATATTATTCGCCAACTGACATGTTTATATCAAATGTCACACCATAATTAATAAATGAGATGAGACAGAAAGAAGCATGTGGGTGGAAGCACACACTGTACTTGGAACAGGACGGTGCACATGTTCTTATGTCCCATGTTAAACCATTTCTTTATGCTATACATTATACAAGGATGATATATGCTTTGTCATAAAAAGAAACTAAGGGGAGCTTGGTTTGTTACAAGAATGATAATAGAAATATGAATGAATATAGTGAAGAATGAGAATAGATATTATCATTATAATTATGACAGTTAGTTAAAAGGAAGGAATGATTATTATTACCATTGATAATGGTTAGTTTGTAAAAAATAATGTAATTAATTAATTACAATGTATTAATTAATTAAAATATTGTAGTTAATTAATTAGAGTATTTTAATTAATGAATAAATTAAATTTCAATTAATTATATTATAACTAATTAATTATAATGTAATTAATTAATTATAATATTTTAATTAATTAATTATAATATTTTACTTAATTATATTGCAACAATATTTTAGTTAATTATATTTTAATTAATAAATAATTATATTTTAATTAGTTATATTTTAATTAATAATAATATTTTAATTGATAATAATTTAATTAATTAATATTAATAATTTAATTAATTATATTTTAATTAATATTAATAATTTAATTAATATTAATAATTTAATTAAATAATTAATTAAAATATTTTAATTAATTAATAATTATATTTTAATTAGTTATATTTTAATAAATAATGATATATTTTAATTAATTAATTACAGAATTTTAATTAATGAATGAATTATATTTTAACTAATTGTAGTAATTAATTAATTATATTATTTTAATTAATTATATTTTAATTGATTAAATAATTAATTAATTAATTACTATATTTTAATTAATGAATGAATTATATTTTAATTAACTGTATTGTAATTAATTATAGTATACTTAATTAATTAATATTATTATTTTAATTAATTGTATTGTAATTAAATATATTTTAATTATTTGATTATATTTAATTAATTAGTATTAAAAATATTTTTAAAAAATGTTTCTACTAAGGAATGGGTTTCATTCCTCTACTAAATGGGGGGTATGGAGGATTCCCCCAAAGTGGGATATCAAACCATTACTCCTTTAATTATAATCAACAACCAACCACTCATTTTTCATTCCACACCCATTAACCCCTTCCCAAATCCATCAACCAAGCACCCCTACTCTGAGGATTAGACGTAGCCCAAGGTTTGGAGTGAACCAGTATAAAACTGCAGCGTCTATTCTCTAACCCTGATCTTTTAATTTTTTTGTTGTTAGATGAGTAAATAATATTACTTACGATTGCATTGCTTATCAACTTTAGCAAAGTGTTTTTGAAATAATTTGAATTTTCGTAAAGAAATTCAAGAAGTCTCAAAAGATTAATATTTTCAAAAAATTACACAATTCAACCGCCTTTCTTGTGTAGTTTACATATCATATCAGATTTCTATATTAACAAGTGATTTACTTCAGATAGGTTGGCCCGATCAGGCCAAGGGTTGGGCTCTAATCGAGGCTATTTCAGCCCTGCCCTACCAGTGGCCCAATGGAAAAGTACAAAATGATGTCATTTTGACAAAAATGATGTCATTTTTTATTTTTTTAAAAATATTAACATCCGGCTAGTGGTCCGTTGGGTTGGGGCTAGGCCACGACCAATTAACCCCGTCCTGGCCCATTGTCATCTCTATTAATAATATGACAACAAAAAGAGGCAACATCTTAGTTGTTATTAAAACAACACAAACATATAAAGCGACACATAACATTTGTCTTCAATAAACAACCAAAATGACGTCGTTTAGTGAGAGGTCTTATTCAACCTCCAGTCAGGTCAAACTAACCCGATAAGTGACGCGTTGGATACTCAACTAAACCAAACTAGAAAACACCACAAATTTTGATTTTCAAATATAGAAACACTTCTAAAACACTCAATAAAAGAGTTTTACCTTTAATTGAAAGAAAAAGTGTCCAAAAACAACTCTAAATTGAAAATTTTTTAATATGAAAAATTTTTCAAAATTTGAAGTTCTCCAAAAACTCCAACAAAGTAAAGGTTAAATACTCTGATACCAAATAATAGTCAATTCTAACATATATATTCAACAATAATATACGCTAAAAGACATATAAAATAAATAAACAACAAAAATACTCATTATAAATCCCGCTAGACACAGAGTTTGGGGAAGTATAATATTACGTAGCCTTACCCTTAACTACTAGAGAAGCTATTTCCAAATGACCTACATGTATGAATGAAAATAAAAATAAAAATACTAAAAAATAATATAAATAAAATATAAATAAAGACCATAAGATTAAAAAAGAAAATAAATAATGAAATAAAAATAAAAATAAAAATACTAGAGAAAATAAATAAATAAATGAAAATATATAATATATAATATTAAAAGAAATAAAAGAGATAAAGAAAATAAAATATTATTAAAATTAAAAAGCATAGTAACACTAATATTCATAAACATAATTATATTAATACCATTAAAGAGAATACTAAATATTCTAAATATTCTAATAATAATACTAACAGTAATAATAATACTAATATAAGTAATACGTAATTACCACTCAAGCTAACTACAATCGTCAATAAGTAAAAGATATACAAGAGCTACCAATATCTCTTTATGAGGGATCCTTTACCTGAATCATTACACTCCAAAGTTTTCTATTATAGGTAATGTCCTCAGTAAGGTCCAACATTAGCAAATCATTCCCCATACAAAATAAATGCAGAAGAAAAACGAAATACCTCTGGCCATTATTGTTTGTGCTTGAGAAGTCTACATTTTTTGAATTTTTTAAAGCTCTCAATTCCCAATTTAATGTTGTATGTTTTTCATAAGAGAAAAGAAGCTTAAGGGACCCTAAAAATTTGCAAGAAAGCCTATATGAATGTGCTCCATCAAGTACATTATGAGTTACCACAAAACCAAGACATTCATACCCACTAATTCATAACATTGGACCATTTATGACACCAAGAATATAAAAAGTTCTCACAAGGCCTATTTCAATTGCGAGCAGTTTCCTATGTCCGCCTCTTCCTCTAAGAGTTTTTTGTCCCTTATCAGTGACAACAGAGGAAGTTGATTTACCAGTAACTAGCATTGTCAATAGTGATGACACATCACGCGTAAGAAATATATACGAACCTGGAACCATAAATAAGCCAAAATCACATTCAATCAATTACCTTAATTTTAATCTATTTTTCTAAAAATTCAATCTAGCATTACATGTTTTCCTGCACCTAAGTTTTCCAAAAAAAAAATAAGGCAAAAAGATAATCTAAGATTCCAACAACTACAAAGTAAGGCGAAGCATGCGATTCAATGAAATTTTAAAAGAGATGAATAAATATGACAAGGTTTTTCAAAACCATAAAACAAGTAGTGAAGATTTAATTTTCCAAAGGGTTCAAGCTAAAATGGACATACAATTTTGTTTTAATAAAAAAAACCTTGCTAATTGTGCCTTATGTTTTGCATATCCCTAAACTAAGTTTTTAAACTTTAAAACTGATCAAATAAATATAAATCAAGCAACCTTAATTAAGTTAAATAATTAAAGGAAGCTCTATAACTATTGTCACAAAAACAACTGTGATTAAATCAAAAATGTAGCAAGAAAATAACATTTTATTGTTTCTCTATAAATTCTCTTTAACTAAATAACATAAAAATATGAATAATAAATAAACATCGAAACTTACCTAATTTTAGGTTCTTATAAAAATTTTCTTCTCTAATTATTAAAGTAAATCACTTGTTAATATAGAAATCATGTATAATATGTAAAATACACAAGAAGGGGGGTTGAATTGTGTTAAATCATCTAAGATATTAATCTTTAAAATCTTCTT
>JANJEY010000004.1:27740729-27757276 GCA_024703695.1 Erythroxylum cataractarum | reverse complement strand
ACTCAAATTGAAACATAATCACATAATTACCACAAGTCATGCTTAATGACATCATAAAGAAAATTCGGGGCCTAACACTACAGGAGGTAGAAAGTTAGATCACACACAAATCAAGTAAGATGCCATCCTAAAACCAACTGACAATAGGTGGAGTAGCCCACACGAGATGGAAAGTTATATCACACACAAGTCTAAGTAAGATTCCATTTTAAAACTAATTGAATCACTTGTGAGTATTCTCAACACTCCCTATTTCTTTTATGTGTGGAGATGAAAAATCATTATCCAAGCTCGATGAATCATTCAAAACGACTGTAAAGTTTAGAGACAATTCAAAGAAAGTTGCAGTCGACATTAGGACAACATCCATCCAAACGAAAGAAAACAAAACCCACAAAATTTTTGATGTTTTCTTTGTGCCTAACTTGAAGACAAAGTTGATTAATGTGGGCCAGTTACAAAAGAAGGGTTATGAAGTCACCATTAAAGATGGTCTATGTCAAGTCCGTGATGATGAGATGAGCTTAATTGCTCAGATGAACATGATACAGAATCGCTTGTTCCCTCTATATCTATGTCACACCACATAATCTTGCTTCTCAATTAGAGTGGAAGACACGACATGCTATAGCATTTTCACTATGGTCGCTGGAATTTTAGAGGATTGAAAATGCTACAACAAAAGAACATGGTAATTGGTCTTTCCTAATTCCCAATTCCTGTCGGTGTGTATGAAGAGTGCACAATTAACATACAACCTCGAAGTCCATTTTTTCAAGGGAAATCATGGGGAGCAAAGAAGGTTTTGGAGTTGATATACAGCGAAGTCTCTTAACAAGAAGTGGTGTAATAAAACAATTTTGGCTTAAAGCAGTAAATTGAACATTTATTTTTTGAATAGATCTCTCAATTATGTTGTTCAAAATATGACACCAGAGGAAGTATGGAATGTAAGAAGATCAAGTGTTGAGCATTTAGAATTTTTGGGTACATTGCCTATGCACATATCCAAGATGAGAAGAGGAAGACGCTAGATGATAAGGGAGAAAAACGTGTTTTTCTTAATGTTAGTACTCAATCAAAAGCTTATAAGTTATGTACTAACACTAAGAAAATCATTGTTAGTCGTGATGCTATCTTTGATAAAGAGAATATATGGTAATGAGGTGACAACGACAATCAACAAATTGTAGCTAACTTTGATGATGAAAATGAAGATAAAGAGCAGTAGCCTCCAACAAAAAATCTATTACCAGCTACAAATGAAAGTGAGAGCCCTTAATGTATAAGAAGAAACTAGCATGTATGGCAGAGTATGAAGTACGCAGAATTGAACAAACGGAGGATTCGTTTACTCATTTTGTTCTATTTTATTATGATGCCACCATCTTTAAAGAAGTTGTCAAAGAAGCAAAGTGGAGGAAAGCACTGGTTGAAGATATTGCTCCATTGAAAAAGACAACATTTGGGAGTTAATGGAGCTTCCAAAAGGACACAAAACCATTGAATTCAATTGGGTGTACAAGGAAAAACTGAAGGAGAATGGAGACACAGCCAAGTACAAGGCAATGCTATCAGCAAAGGGATACAAGCAAAAATTTGGAGTTGAATATAGTGAAGTGTTTGTACCAGTTGCAAGGATTAACACAATTCGACATATGATTGCATTTATAACTCAAAACTCATGGCCTATCTTCCAATTGGATGTGAAATTATCCTTCTTGCATAGAGAACTTGATGAAAAGGTATTTATTGATCAACCTCCTAGCTATGATAAAATTGGTGAAAAGCATAAGGTGTATAAGTTGAAAAAGGCACTATATGGATTAAAGCAAACTTCAAGACCTTGGTATAGTCGTATTAATGCATACTTTACTAGGGAGGGCTTTAAGAAGTGTCCATATGAGAGTACTCTTTTTGTTAAACGTAATGGTGGTGGTAAAATGTTGATAGTATGCTTATATGCTGATGATTTGATCTTTACTGAGAATAATAGGGCCATGTTTGAGAAATTTAAGATGTCTACAATGGAAGAGTGTGATATGTCTGGTCTTGGGATGATTCATTACTTTCTTGGAATCGAAGTAGTGCAATCAACTGATGAAATGCTTATTTCACAAAAGAAGTATGTGCAAGAAGTGTTGAACGAGTTTCAAATGAAGGATTACAACCCTGTTAGCACACCAACTAAAGTAGGATTGAAACTTGTGAAAGGAAACAAAGGAGAAAAGGTGAATAGGAATCTCTACAAACAAATTGTGGGGAGTTTGATATACTTGACATCAACCAGACCAGATATAATGCATGCTATTAGCCTAATCAGCATATACATGGAGAAACCATTGGAAATTCACTTGCTTGCTGTAAAGAGAATCTTTTGCTACCTTTAAGGAACTAAAAACTTTGGTTTGCTTTATAAAAGAGGAGAAAAAACATATTTATGTAACTTTACTGACAGTGATTTTGTGGGCTATCATGATGATAGAAAAAGCACCTCAAGTTATGCCTTTTTTAAGGGTGTAACAACTATTTCTTGGCTTTCTAAGAAGAAACCAATTATTACTCTATCAATAATTGAAGCATAATTTATTATTACAACAATGTGTGCTTGTCAAGTTATTTGGTTGAGAAGAATTCTAGATGAACTCAAGTTTAAACAAATGGGGGAAACTAGTATCTTTTATGTCAATAATTAAACAATCAAACTTTTAGGAATCCAGTTTTGCATAGAAGGAGGAAGCATATTGATGCAAAGTACTATTTCTTAAGAAATCTTTACAATGATGGAGCAATTGAACTTGTTTATTACAAGAGCAAAGACCAAGTTGTTGACATTTTTTATAGGTGTAAATTATACTATGTTTTGATAGATGTTTAAGTGTGCTTTTAAGTATTTCTTAGATGATCATGATGTCTATAGGCTTAGAATTATATTATTATTAGTGATTGTTTATATTCTTAAGTGTTTGTATGGTTTTGAGCATGATTTAGATCTTAATTTTATTTTTCAAGAGATGCATGATGTGTGTTTGAGTATATGAAAATAGGAAATTAAAGAAAAGAGAACATAATTGAGATTAATCAAAGGAATAAATCCAAAACGTTAAATGGGTAAACCATAGAAAGAACCAATTAAGTGGGTAAATGTTAGAAAGAACCCTAGAAGCCTTGAGAACTGTTTAAGAACATAAAATACTATTAAAGAGAAGCCTCCATCTTACCAAATTAAGATTAATCCAAGGAAGATCAAGAGGAGCATCAACTATCCAACATTTTTTAGATCTACAGATTCAGCTCCAAATCAAGTTTTTCTTTCTTTCCTTTTGTTATTTTCATTAAACTTGATATGTGAATTGGATTGGAAGATGTTATACATGTTAATGATGTTTTAATTTCATATTAGGATTTTTTTTGACTTATTTTGTGACTTGAATACTTTTGATTTCAATACAATGTTTTGGGTGTTGTGATATTTGTGTTTGCTTATACAATTCGACAACAAATCGAGAGAGTGAGTCTATAGTAATCTAATTAGTTTGGGTAATGAGAGTTAATGCAAATATCAAATTGATCATCATATGAAGAGAGATCTTATGTGAAAACTTGATTATCCAATAGATTGATTAAGAACTAGTGGAAAATGTTAAGCTTTTTTTTTTAATTGAGAGATTGCAAATATAAAATGTTGTTATCAATTAAGGATTATTAATTGGGGTTAAATGATTAGGTTTTAAGAGAGAATAATCAAACCCTTCAGAAATTTATGATCGACACCAAATTGAATAAAAAATGGTTAAGGGAGTAAAATGATGATAGAATGAATCTCGTACATTGAAACTGCTGGGTATTAGCACTTTAAACTGAAACTTGCAACATTAAGGTTAAGGGAGGGATTGTTAGACATGGGTTGTGTAGTCAATAAATTTTTATTTTTGAATTGTTCTTTAAGAGTTAGTTTTTGTGACAACTTTTAGTGGACACGTTTGACATTTGTAAGTGGGTATGTTTTTTTGTGGAAGAGTTTCGGAGTGTTAATCATGATTTATTGAGTTCTATTTCACATTAATTTGTTATGTTTATGGTCTATATAATGGCTTACTTACATCAATAAAAATGTAAAAGAATTTGCAGTCGTTTTCTTTAACATATTTCTGTAAAAGTTTTTATTTTTTAAATTTTATTTTATAGTCAATAACTATATATTAGTTACGTTCCTATTTTAAATGTATCATTCTAACAAATATTTGAGTCGATATTATATTTTTATTAGATTTTAAGTTTATTATTACCGACTCTTTTTTTCCTTTTACACCTGTTATCTTTTTAGAAATGAAATTATATTGACTTTGAAGTCTTAGACGTCACAATGCCACGTCTCTAAGTAAGTGGAGTCACTGACAAGCTATCATCAAATACTTTATGATCACTTAGTGGCTCTCAACTAGAGCGGAGATTAAGTTCAGACTTTTCATTTTGGATGATGGAAAGCCTGAAACTCTCCTAAATTTAGAGTAACTAGTTAAACTGTTTATAGATCGGCGAACTAATAATCATCCGTATCCATGAAATTTCACAATGACAAGTCATGCTAATTTTCTCAAAATAAGTTCCAAATCTAGAAGATACTCGCAACTTTCGGACCATGTATGACCTTTTTTGGTACAGAAGATGTGAAAATCAACAGCTAGATACGAAGAAAGCCAATGACCTGAGTATTGGCGCGCAACAAATAGAGCAAGCCAGGTGGAGGAGTAGGCCACACGCACTCACCAGGTGGAGGAGTAAGCAGTGTAACGCGTCTACAGAGTCAGATTCCACCACAAGGCTATCACACTGATAGTCACATGCAAAGGCGAGACTGAATCGGAGGGCCATGAGTTCTGCTGTTAAGATAGTGGCGATCCTTACATAGCAAAAGAAACCCGCGACCCAGTTACCAAGACAATCCCTAAGCAACTCACCAATACCCGCCTGTCTAGAACTACCGATGACATTGCCATCGATATTAAGCTTCAACCATTGAGCAGGGAGAGGGGCCCAAAAAATCAGAGTCGGGCCCAAAACCTCTCGAGGCCCTTCGCAAAATTACCCCAGGAAACTATGAATACTACTCTGAATAGCATTCCTAATGGGCATCTAGTGCAGCAAATAAATATTTAACTATGATATCATCGCCATACATTGTTCCTACATGCGTACCAGAGTTCATTAATATGGCTAACTGGGAATTCATAGGGAGAGTTATACCTGCATTCATTCCATGAAGCTTCGTCGGTATCTTTGTGATTGAAGTCTTGGATATTTTTGGGTTCTTTCTGTAAATAAGAGAAACAATGTTGTACAAGGTAAAAAATGAAGTAAACTAATTAATACAATTACTAGCCAATTAACTATTTTCTTGATGCTATTTATATAAATGTATAATTACATACCTATAGAAGTTATTATAACATCATTCAATAATATTCTATGTTTCTTAATAATTAATATATGAATAGTAACAGTATTAAGAATACCAAGGTTAAAAGACACGATTATTATTTTTGTGTAACATATAGAATCACTTTTTAGAATAGTTACAACACGGTAAAAGTAGTCTATATTTGTCTTTTACCTCTCTTACTAGTTAAGTCATGTTATTGAATTAAAACTAACTTAATGCAAACTCACCTAAGGATAATGAATGTGGTCATTATAAGTTTTTATTTTAAGTATTTGAACATCATTTAAAAACATTATTTTATATGTTTAAAAATTGAAGAAGAACAAAAACAAAAAAGAAAAGAAACCACAACTCTTAATAAACAAAGCAGTCAAAATCTAACTAAAAATGAATAGGAATATTTCTTCAATATTAGACACGAATTCGGGTTTTGGCAATAAAAATGACCACATTCATTATAGAAACTTAATTTTCAGTGGACGCAGTTTAGGACTTAGGACATGATCATGCTTGGTCTTGTGTCTTAACATATTTTTTTAGAGTTATCGGGCTAGAATATCATTGTGTTTTAGATTGTATTCTTTACTAATTTCATGGGTTGTAGTTTGGTCATATCTAAGACCGTGTTAGACCAAAGATGACAAATTTTCTTCTAAATCTTCTCCAATCTTAGCTCTCATAATTTGTCCAAACCTATATATAATGGATTTCTATTTAGCTAGTCATGCATGCATCATTCCCCCTCCCTTCAAAAGGAATTGACATCAAATTGTCACTTTTATAAAAATTGAAAGAAGCTGTACAATCATAGACTAGTTAGTATACTAAGTACTCCTTTTTACTTAAGAACTAGCATTTAAAAAAACCTTCTCTCCACTATAATGTCTTTCCTTAACTTCTCTCACTATCTCTTTTTCCTTCATTAAATCTTTTCAATTTTAACTAGTTCTCACAAAACTACTTAGGAGTTAAAGGTACAAGAGTCATTGAAGTGTTATCCTTCATAAGAACGTAATAATTTTTGAAGCATGATGTATCACAATTCTATCATATTGTTCTAGCCTTCCTAATAGGATATGTCCAGATTGCATTGATGTTATGTATATGTCACACAATACCTTATCTTTATAACTCCTAATAGAAAAGATACTAACACCTATTTGGTAACCTTGGTCTCCCCATATTCATTAAGTCACTGAAGTTTGTATGGATTCATATGCTTCACAATAGGTAAACTTAACTTTTTCTTTACAGAGCGGTACTAGGTATGCCAATATATCTTCCATAGTCAATAATCACACTATAAACCTTATCATAAACGTAACATCTTATATGGAAGATATTCTCCCTCTGCTACTAACTCATACTCCTTGATTTGAAGATTTAATGCTCTTTGAGTGATGCCTTAACCTTAATATTATATTCAATTCCTTCATCACCCAAATCTTTAAATGTCAGCATAGATTCTTTTTCTTCAAATTCAAATTCACTTTCACTTTCCATCCCTTTATCATCTTTCATGGTAATAACCTTTTTATTTAGGCATTGAGATGTAATAGATGATCATATTCTAAATTAAATATTTAATGTCTCTATTTTAAAAGAGTCAAAAAATAATTTTACCTTTACTTTACTTTGATTGTATACATCCTCTTTACCTTTAAGCGGGACTAGTTTTTTCTTTTGAAGAACTCACATTCTCCTTTTTCCACTTTGAACTTTAAGGACTCATTTGGTAAATAGTAATGAAGGGGAAAAAAATAAGAATGAGAATGAAAAGTGGGAATCGAAATAGGAATGAAATTGCTGATTATGTATGTTCGGTATGTAAGCACCAAAAATGAGATTATAGAAGTTAACAGTTACACTAGTGTTTGTATCAAATATTAAGAATGATAATGACAATTTTTTGCTTATCTTTGATTATTATATGAATGATTTTGTTAATAAATAATTAAAATATTTTTATAAATTTTATATTTAATAAATAAATAATTAAAATTATTTTTAATGATTAAATAGATTATTAATTTTTAAATAATTATGTATGATCTTTCTTATAAGAATAAAATTAAAAACCACAATGAACTTATTTTATTATATAAAATCATTGAAATAAAATAAATTAATTATTAAATAAATTTAAAAGTAATATGCATCGTTGATAATCATATCCTAATAAGAATTAATCAAAATGATGTATTATCTAAATAAATAAATTAATCCTAAATTCTCAAATAGATATTATAATATCTTGTGATCATGAAGATGACTCAAGTATATGTCGAGTAAACAACACTTTGTAATCATCTGGCATACTAAAAAAGACCTAAACCTTTTTATCATCTTCACCAATCGGTATTGTTACTTTAACCAACTCCATTGATGGAAGTCCTCCATCCTCTTTCAATACTTCAAATATTTGAGTTCGTTTCTCACTAATATCTATAGAAAGAGTAAATACTTTTTTCATATATTTAAAGACGAAGTTGATTCAATGTTCAGATTCATCCAAGCTTTTTATATTATTTGATAGCTCTAAACTTTTTGTCTAAAGTGGATCCATGCTCTTCTTGCACTTTCTTTTTTTCTAGGTTCAGATGTGATGTTGAATTGTTTTGAGTCACACATTCTTTATCATTTCCAATATTTGACTGTACATTATTCACATTACAACATGTTTCAATACTGTTGTCATTTCCTTTTATACGTTCTTCACTTGGACCTTGAGCCCTATTTCCTATTACTCTATCTTTTGCATAAATTTCAGCTAGCTGATCAAAATGGACAAATGGTTTCTTGTCTAAAGATGATGTTCCTTCACGAGTCTGCTTAGTTGATTAACTGAAATCTCTTTTTAGTTAAAACCCCTTATATTGCATTATTTGTTGATGAATTTCACTATTAGGTTTGACATTAATTCAGAGGACTTATGTCAACTTATCTTTATGTTTGTATGCACTACTTTCAATTATTGTAAATCTATTCACATAAAAGAATTTCTCAATCTCAATCATATGAAATCAGATAATGATTTAATATTTCAAATATATTAGTTCAAGAGTATAATGCAAAATTCAATCACAATAATTCAACTAATAAAATTGCATTAAACAAAAGATTAAATCATATTGTCATTATAACTTAGGGTTTGTTACACCTAGGCACTAAACCATTTAGTTCCTACATATAGAAAACAAAACCATATTTAGAAGAACAACTAGAAATCAAAGAAAACATATTCTAAGTCTCCCTTTTTCTGCCTTTTTTTCTATTGAATCTTCTTACAATTTGGATGGAATGATGCTCTCTGATGATCATGTGACATAATATTTGTGTTTTCCTCATCCTCTATTCAGAATTAACTCTTCTTTTTGTTTCTTCTGACTAAAAAATGCTCCTAAACTTAACTCATTCTTGTATGCCTTTGATAATGTCTTTTATAGTAAAAACTAAGGTTTATGGGATATACACAATCATGTAGATGATTGTGTATCTCCAAAAACACTTAAATTTGAGATTTTACATGGGCAAAGTAGCTTATACGGGCAACATACATGGCTGAAAACAATATTTTCAAATTTTCATAAATTTACAAAGACTTACGCAATCACTACACACAGTCATATATCTCTAAATGACTTATATTTCATCTGAATTCTTCTCCTTTTAGTTCTTAAAGGAAATTATTACCTATAAAAACACTTTAAGCAAATTAAGTGCCAAAAATACTATCAAACCATTAAATATTAAGCAAAACACATTGACTATGGGTATATAAATATAGTCAAATAATCATTAATCAATGACAATGTACATGGCCATATTAGAGAGTTTAGAGGCTTGTTGAGTATTTCCAACACACCCATGTTGGCTAGAAACAAACTTGTGTTAGCCAATAAGAAGGCCATGTTGATAGTACATGCCTTCTAGAAAGCTTTACACATTTATTTAGAGAACACAACCGTCAACGCACCCACATTAATGCCTGTATATTCTCTAGAATTTGAATTCTGTATTTTAAAAGTTAATAATAAGAGATTAAAGAGAGGAGAAGCTTGAAAAATATAAGGAAAAACCTTAGAGCATCACCAAACATAATAAACAACCAAGAAAACCACTTTGGAGCATATTTTTGTCAATTTAGAGTGATCTTTTTTAGAGATTTTAGGGATTTCAATCATGCCATCCTTGATTTTCCACTTTTTCTTTAGTTTTGATGTTTTATTTTCTATGATTATGAGCTAAATTTGTTTTGGTATCTAGGTTAGATGAATCTCAAAATCGATATTGTAGTGACTTTATTTAATGTGATTTATTCTTTAGTTTCATTGAAATTCAATTTTGTGTTTTTATTTATTCTTGAATTAATATTTCTAGGATGATGATTCCATATGATACAACAAAAATGAGATTAAGAAATCCAATGTATACATAGACATAGTATAAATTGAAAGGTGCATGCAAAACTAGAGATAGGTTAGCATAAATCTTTTAAATTAGGGTCAAACAAAATTAGTGAAATTCATAAATCAATTAAAGTAATTCTAAGAGTTTTAATTAGAAAAATTTTCAATTGTTTAAACTAGAATTAGGTGTTAATATTATTGAAAAATATATTAAATAACTGCGAAATATTTACGATCCAATGAACTTTAGATTAAATTGATTAGTAATATCATGATTGCATGAGAGGTCTAAGGGGGATTTGAATTCTAGATACTATTCTTTTATTGGTTAATTCTTCATTATTTTTCCATTCTAGTATATTTGATTATTTTGACTTATCCTTAGTTCATTTTCTTTTGTTTTAAATCTAATTCATTGATATCACTTTAATTGGTAGTTAGATAGTAGGAAAAGAGTTATTATTAGTACTTATAGTCTTCGTGAGATTAACCTGTATTTTCTAGGATTAGGTATAACTACACTATGCACTTGCAATTAAAACACAAATTCACATCAAACAATCATTAGTGATGTTGGAGAAGCTAACTAAAAGGTATAAGTTCGCCACATGCGTTGCCATATGCCAGTGTGTGGGCAAGAGATAGCATTTTTAGGTGGTGTACGAGGCTAATGTGTAGGACTTTTAGTGACCGGGCTTATGTGCAGCCCAATTGCTCATTGATGCTCCCAATGGTGTCGATTGTGAGATTACAAGGTCATTTGGAACGAGTGACCCCAAAAATTTCAAAGCACTACTCTTTTGGATATAACCAAAGTGAAGAAGAATAAAAGAACCTTACTTAGACTCACTAGGAAGAATGGAGACTTAATAAAAATAATTAGGATTGGCTTTAATACCATGCAAAGAATGGAGAAAGGTATTTCTCTATTCATATCTTTGTACAATATATTGCTACAAATTTATATTAGGTAGTCAACAGGTAATTACAAAATAAAATCCCAATAATTAAAGTTATAAATAGGCCTTAAGATATTCTAGCTCTTGTATAATCTTATCTAATCTATGACATTATGTAAAAATTATACAATTATAAAAAAAAGTATACATGAATATCTAAGATGTCTATATTTACAAAGATATATAAGTATAAAAATGATAATTTATTGTAAATAATATCCTACATACATCTCATATTTATTATGTTACGTTATAAAATACAATTATAGTATGATTATCCTTTTGTACATGCACTAATAATATATAATAAGGTTGCTTTTCAATAAACAATGACACTTTAACTTAATATCTATTTATGTTATGTCTTGATGCATTCATTTATCTTGGAAATTTTTATATTATTTCTTGATTTTATAAAGAAAAAAGTCATTTTAACCGATATTTTAAAAACCGGAATGGACATCGAACAGGTTAAATGAAAGTTTTAAGGTTTCAAGGCCTAACTGTTATTAAATTGTTATAAAATCAGCAAATAATAAATAAAAAGTAAAAATTATAAGAATAAGTAAAAATAAATATTTTATTCAAATAAAAAGAATAAGTAATGTTCATAATGAACTAATAATAAATCATGTCTAATAATTCAAACTAAATCTGAATCTAACATAAAACTTAAATAACAATAAAAATTATAATTATAATTCTAGAGGAGGTTATGTCTCATCATCTTTAAAAGTTCCAAATTTTCTAACATTATCTAAAGAATCATAAACCACATCAATTTCTTATGTCTCATCCAAAGTATCTACATCATTTTTTGACTGCCTTCAAATAAATTATAAATTATAAATTATAAATTACTAATGTACGAATTTATTCTTATCTGTAAATTTTTAATATATTATACTTTAAACTTAAATATGATCAAATGCTTTTTCTTCATAAATTGCCTTTTTAAGTTCATTAAAATCAAGATTAGGAGATACTTCTTCTTCTTCGTTCCAAAAATTCGTATGGTACTAAGCGCTAAGCGCTCTAAATACATAATAGGGAAATTATAAAGTCAATAAAAAATTTAATGAAAAATAAAAACAAAACTATGAAATACTTGTTCTTCATTCTTAAATTATAAGTAATGTAAACAAGGTTCTTAATTCTCAAATTATTAAGTAATCTAATAGTGAGTTTTCTCAATGTTGGAGCACTTTCACTAACTAATATCCACCACTCATCTATATTTTAAATTAATATTTATGAGAAATAAAAATATATATTATTAATAAGTAAAGAATAAGCTCAAAGTATAAAAACTTACTAGGCTACATTTTTCATCATAAGTTCCCTCTTGACAGATGATCTAGTAAAACTATCTAAACTTTCACAATACAATTTAATTTCATTTATCACCTATAATTGCTCTTCAATAAAGAAAATAATTTTGCATTCAATCACATCAAATAAACTACCTATCATATCATTTTTGCATACGTCTCCACTATATAATCGATAAGGATTGAGAAAATAAGTTATTGAGTGGATTCTTTGAATAAGATGCTCAACCCATTGTTAGTCAAGAATATTTATATAAGGCTTGTACAATTTCTCCTTCCATTTAAAAAAATTTATAATTGCTTTACAAGCTATATACATAACATCATATATATACCCCAACGATGGCTTCCATATGGGTTAATAATCCTAGTCAACCTTACAAGTGGAGTCACAATCTTCACAATAATCAAAAGACATCCTAAAATTTATTATTTAGAATAATAACACAAACTTCTTTTCCTTTTACACTCTTTCATAACTTATGACTTGAAATTTTTTTACTTGTCACTAAATTTTGAAGCAGTTGTTTATGTTCATAAGCGATTGTCAAAGTAATAAATGTAGTTACAAACCTGGTAATAGCAAGAAGCAAAATCTTAAATAAATCTTCTTACTTTCTTAACCAAGAAAAAAATGTGATATAATTATACACAAAAATTATTATTTTAGATTCACGTGAAGCAAGAATAGAAATATGGTGGATACTATCAAGATCTTTTTAAATAAGGTTTATATAATAAGCAACACATGGAGACTAATAAATATGTTCACACTTTGATTATAACAAGTACCTAACTAATATATAACTAGCTACATTATTTGTAACAAAATGAACAATATTCTTTGGTCCAACTCAGTCAACAATTTCATAAAATAATTCAAATAAAGTATGAGCATTTTTAACTATATCAGAAGAATTAACAAACTTGTTAAAAGTTGTTACAATACTACAATGAACTAATAAATTAATCAAGGATCTTCATCTTTGATCAATCCACCCACCTACCATCAATGCATCATATTGATTCCCAACCATACTTATATATGTCCATAATCAATTAAAATTTCTTTTTAAAATCTTAAAGTAAAGGCACAAAAATCTTATTATAGGAAGGTACCTTAAATCGTGGACCTATCATTTTTATAGCATCTATTGCTTTTTGAAAATATAGTGAATTTAAAGTATTTAACGGAATACATGAATGATTAGACCATGTAACCCATGCTTGTTTACATCACAAAACAATATCCTTATTAACCAAAACCCTTTTTAAACTAGGTTGAAAACCAGGAGTAGTTCTTGGAGGAATATAAGAATCTATATCAATATTAGCTTTCCTTTTTCCTTTATCTAATACTTATGGCGCTTCACCATCTCTATAAGATATATCAGGAGCCTTTTTATTATCCTTTTTTTTACTTATTACTGCAAATAATTTCCAATTATCTCGTGTACATCAAATGGTACCGTTTTTTACAAGAAGCAATATTATCCTTGGCACCAACAAGATGTTCTTTCATAATGTAAATTCATTTTCCTTTAAATGTTCTACCGTAAAACATACAGTTATATTAGACATTCTCATTAGATGCTTGAAAAGAAGAAAAATAATTCCATGCTAGATCAGAATTGCCACAAGTAAATGATTATAAGTTTGTTGAATATATTTCTAATGATTCCATATTCTCCATTATAATTTTAACTTGAAAATATGAGAAAAATAATTTTGTTAATTTTTTATAAAATAAGTCACAAAAATAATTATAACAAATCATAAAAGTAATTAAAACAAAAATAATCAAAAAATAAAGAACCAAAGAAGAAAGATGAAAGGAAAATATAAAAAATGAAATTCTAAAAATGAAATTACCCTTTAACTTTGTCTTCTTGATTCTTAGGTCTTTTATGTCTAATATGTTTGACTTTAATCACCACAACCGTCAAAAGAAATAACAATAAAAGGAGCATTAACTTGTGATCTTGACATTAGGAATCAAAGTATATAAGTAAGAAACATAAAAAGGTTTAAAAAGAATTGAAAACATTAGAGAAAATCAATTCAAATAGGAAACATAAATTGAATTCTTTTCCAAGATTGAATAAATCTAAAATCACTAAAAAAGTTGAAGTATGTTTAAGGGGCACTGAAAATTTCAATTCCTTTGTCTAAATATACTTCTTTAAAAGTTAAACATTACTCCTTAACACATTATTAAATTATTCTAAACAAAATTATTTATCCATACTAAATTACTGATTAATAACTCTTTCGTTGTCCTTTAAACATACTTATTTAAAGTTTAAACATTACTCTTTAACATACTCTTAAATTTTAATAAGGAAAATTACTTATCTACATTAAATTACTAATTAATAACTTTTTTAGTGTCCTTCTTTAAATATACTTCTTCAAAGTTTAAATAACATTCTTTAACACATTTTTAAATTATCCTAAACAAAATTACTTATCGATAGTAAATTACTAATTGATAACTTTTTATTGTCATTATTTAAATATACTTCTTTAAAGTTTAAACATCACTCCTTAACACTTTTAAATTATCTTTAACACTAATTAATAACTTATTAATTTCCTTCTTCAAATATACTTCTTTAAAGTTTAAATAAATTTCTCTTTTGTTTTAAATTTTGATCAACAAATACCAATATTCGTAATATCACAAAAGAATTGATATTTATATCTTCTTATTTTAAAGTTTTGTGATATATTTCAAGTATAATCTCTTTTCTTTATAATTCTCTTCTTGATAATAGTATATGAAAATTGGAAAAAAGATAACAAAATAAAACTCCTTCAAGTTTTTTTTTTTCCCATCTATAAGACTCTAAATTATTTCTCGCAATTCTCATCCCCATTCTCTCATACTAAGCCTTCTCTCTCTCTCTCTCTCTCTCTCTCTCTGTCTCTCTCTCCTCCCAATCCTAAACCCCTAAAATCACTATCTATTGTAAACTATGAATTTATGATTGTTTGAAAATAATATCCCTCCTTCTCTGAAATGTTATCCTCTTCTGTTGATCATTTTGCCTTAATAACTGAGTTAAATTTCCTCTCCTTCTCATTTCTCTTTCAATCTCCACCCTTGATTTTCTAAGCCTTCCATTGTTTCATCGTACCTTTTTAAACAATGCAATAGACCTTGCCACCATTGGAACTACCTTAACTATGTGCACCGGAGTGAGTCAGAGCTTAGGACTTGTATAAATTTGTTAGATTTTGTGTTAAGTATAGAAGTATAAATGCATGCGAGCTTGAATGTAGGGTTTTTTTAGCTCGGGCCTTATGATTTGGTATTCTTGGTTGTCTTTTTGGTGCTCTAGTGTAAATGGCAGGTAGCTATTTCCAAAAAAAGGGGAGACCAAATATTTTCTAGTTTAGGCATCAGAGAATAAGAAGAAGCATACAGTTCTTTATTTTTTAACTAACCAGTTTTCATTCATAATGGTCAAAAATAAAAACAATGATTTCATTGTTTTCGTGTTTCTCCTTTGTCTTGTTAACTGAAAAAAATCACTGAGATTTTATGTCTCTTCTTCAGTGCAATATACCTACCATTTTCGGTATGATAGTTTAGAGTGATAAAATAACACTACCGAAGAAGACAAGGGTAGATTACATATGTTGGCTTATTCATGAGAGGAGTCTAGAAAGGATCTGTCAAGACGAACCCATAAAAGACAAGAATAGTTGAATAAAAAAAGAAAACCAGTTTCGTAGGAGGAAGAAGACGCCTTCTTCATGAAAACTGAAGAAACAAAACAGTTTTTGTCTTGTTACCTTTAATGATAAACACGTGGCTTTTCACTTTCATTAAAGGCAAGTGCCTCCAACTTTATAATAAGACAAACTTATTACTGTTTTTGTTTTGACAAGTTTTACTATGTATCTGTGTATATATATATATATGTTATACATTGGTGGTATAACACTTATGGGTATACATATTGTACATATAATATAAAGAATTAAAAATTAGTTTTCTAATTTACGCTAACTAATTAAATTAGTTAAATTAGTTTCTAATTCAATTTGAATTTTTCATATTTGAATATTAGAAATAAGTTTCTAATTAATGAGAAAGTTTTTTAATTAAAAAAACCTAACTAATTTGTTTAGTTAAAATAACTTTAGAAATAAACTAATTTTGTTGGTTTATTTTTTACTTAAATCAATACTAATTTGTTTAGTGGAAATTAGATTAACCTTAGAAATAAACTAATTTCGTTGGTTTATTTTCTAATTGAATAAATACTAAATTGTGTAGTTAAAATGAAATATTTTTTTAGAAATTAGTTTCTAATTAAACCAAGATAATTGATTAGTTCAATTATAAGTTAAATTAGAAATAAGTGTCTAATTAATTAGAGATTAAAAGTTTTTT
>JANJEY010000004.1:27674286-27685165 GCA_024703695.1 Erythroxylum cataractarum | reverse complement strand
GATATAATTTCTTATAATTTTTTAATAATTAAAGTTAATTGTTTACTAGGAGTCTGAATAGCACAAGTAGTTCAAATGATCCAATTGCCATTGATAATGTTGATGTTTTGGCAGATTGGGTTTCTGAAGAATCCAATTTGGTTGATACAAATGATTTGAATTTGGAAGATAATCTTGTATGAAAAAGTATTGACATGACATTTGATGCATTAAGTTTGAATGATAATGATGATGAAGCTCCTCTCAATGATGAGGATTTTGTACTAAATGATCGCTGGGGTCAATGTAGTTCTAGCAAGTATCCTTCCATTGACGATTGAATTTCAAGTTTTTATTTTTCCTCTTCTTTTAATTTTACTTGTATTTGATATTTATGTTAAATTGTATACATGTGATGTAACTGTAATATTTTTGTTTCAGGTTTAACTTTTACTTGATTGCTTCTTCATCATCAACTATTTTTGTAATATTTATTGCTATTTTTATAGGATATTTTGAATCTTTTGATGTAATAATATTTATTTAAATGATGAAATTGTATTATTGTAATTTGTAATATTTTAAATACTTTGTATTATTCTTAATTTGATATGTGTATGATGATGGTTGTCTTTGTTTATATTAATTGTGGTTATTATTTATATGTAAAATATTTAAAAATTATTGTTATTGACTTACTTCATATTAATTGTCATTATTATTTATTATTAAGATTTTTGAAAACATGGTTGATGTAAATAATAAACTAGTAAAATATACAATACAATTATACAATATACCAATATGGACTATTTTGCATTTTTAAAAAATTTTAGAGACTATTTCATAAATTTAAAAAATTACCTGAAACGGTATCTGGTACCGACCGATATCGGGACAATTTTGTTCTAAAATCTAACCTGATATCAACCTGATACAGTATTCATGACTTTACCCAAAAGTCGACAGGGGACAGCCAGCCACGAGGTCAGACGGTAAAGTTGGGGTTGCTGAACGGAATAACAGCAATTAGCCCATCATTACATTATTGGACAAAACGGAGGCTTTGTTGGAGCTCAGACCCAATGTCCTCGTTGCGTCACAACTCATCCCCTAGCGCATTGTTTCAAGGGCTCGCTCGGGATTACATTTCATTATCACCTCATTGGAAGAAAGCAAAACACTGCCAGCCATGACATTTTTCCCCTCTTACCGCTATCGCTCCCACCATCAAATTTCTTGATGGAAGAAGACGCAACAAGTTACTTGGTTTTCACGTTAATTATAAATTATGTATGATCATTTATCAACATAGTTTCCGAGTAATGACATGTATTTGCATGCTTGGGTTAAATTAATTGCTGCACTTGCAATATGATCCCTTCATCTCTAATCACTAGAGTACTTCAAAAGATACAAACCTTTCAATCCACAACACTGATTACCAAGTTACCCAGTCCCATGTCGCTATTGCTCTTTATGCTTTGCTTAGTTCTAGGCAGTGAAGAACTAATGCCCAGAGGAAAAGAAAATCATCTTAATTTGAACAAGAGTCCCTCTCCATCTCTATCGGTAATGATGTAACCCCCCAATAACGATGTGGAAGAAAGTAAGTCAAATTGCTTTTTGGACACACCATATTCCCCACCTTAAGCAAAAGTATGAGAACATAATTTTTCTATTGGACTATAACAACCGGCATTCGTTATCCATGCTAACTTTTGCATTCCTTCCGTTTCCCCTTAATTACTATATTCAAGGATATGTAATATGTACCAGTCTACACAACACTTTTAAAAGGTCCCACACACCACTACCAAAAAATTAGGCCCCCACTAAAAAAAGTGTTTTACCATCATTTTCCACTCACGGGTACCAAAAGGAGGGAAGCACGTCCAAGTGGGAGCTTTGACAATACTTTCGCAATCCTAACTTGGCAAGATATCAAAGGCCCTAATGCGTTCTTTTAGCCTTTCAGGCATTGACATCAAACCCTGTAATGAGAATTAAAAAAACAAAAACAAAAAACTAAAAGCTGGACAGGGAAAGGCAAGAGCAACTACTCTGGCATCTGACTTTGATTGCAATTTTGGAACCTACGCCAACAGCTATTTGTGGGGAGTTGGAACATGACTAATAACTTGTGGGGCCCAAATGCAGATTGGTGATCTTTTTTGGATCATGTGATGGATGCTTAACCTTCTTTCTTATTGGAGTCTATGAAGCGTTATTGGTTTCTGGTTTCACAACAGTAGAGGTATCTGTTGGTTGTGTATGGTAAATTGCAGTGGCTAATGAAATGGGCATGATGCATAGAGCCTTTGATTGAAGAAACTGCATGGCTGCGCCAACATTTTCTTCCATGAGCTTTGCTACCTGTCGCTCCGTACCATCGCTTGACCACTTGTCCCAGGCTGGTTGGTTTCCTCCACCTTCACCAGTTTCATCCTACGATCCAAGGTACAAAGCTTAGCTAACAATTCAAAGGCAATCTCAATGAATTTATTATTGATGAAAGACCTACTTCAACTGATGAGAGGGGAATGTCTGTTACAAGTGGTGCAACAGCACCAGCTCCGCCCAGTCTACTCATGCTTAATACCTGTTCGGAGATCATAGCAACATGTTGAATAAAAAAACCTGATACACAATGATGAAAGCATTTTTTTGTGGACACTGCATTTCCAAATGCAAGCTTGTTTATCCCATAAGTACCGCATCTAAATCTACAAAAAGGGATAAACCCAGTTCATCATTTCTTTCTACCGATGCTTGCCCATTATCTAAGACAGAATGGCTGAAGAGTTCAGTATATCGACTCTGAACTCCAAGGCGAGCTGGTATCATTGAGATGAAAGCAACTCCAAGAATATTAAGTTACAGAAATTCATAATTGGTGACAGGTCACAGCCATATTTTGGCATGAAGGTCATCTAGGATTGAAAAAAAATAGAATCCTATCAACACCATCCACTGGTTTGGCAGCTATTTGAAAGCTGACTGTGCTTCAGCATAAAGTAGCAAATAAAGATCAAACAAGATAATTTATACTTCATAAAGTTAGTCAATGGCCATGAAATAGACACTATACGTCACCCGTGGCCATGGGAGAGGCACTTCCACTGAATCGCAGATTCTTCCCAAACATAAATATAATAGGATTTATCTTAATACCTTTACTTGTAGCCTCAGAAACTTCACATAATCCACAATTTCATCAAGCATGGCCGCTCGGTCAGTCTTGCCAAAGGTAGAAAACATAGGTCAATACGTAGGCTGAAAGAAGTGGACATTCCATTTGGCATGCACATCCCTCAGGAAAAAATCAACCACATATCACTCATAATAGGGACATCCTCCTAGAACAGTGAACCCGTTACCCTCCAACAGTAAAATTATGTCACAAAATAATAACCAAAGGTTACATATTCCCTAGCTTAAATCAGTTATGAGGTATTACTGCCATGGTCATCATCATTATTAATACTGGTTTAGTCGATGTTCACTACTCGGGACACAGTCAGATCCACAGTTACCAAATAACTTATAAATCAAGTCAATTTCTACATAACAAGTGCACTTAACCTAGACCATAGTTGGTGCCAAACCAGATACATGTAAAAGAGGAAGTTACTCAAAGAGTCATTGTCAATGCAACAACAAAAATCTGATAATTCTATTAGCCTCTTTTAACTGTTCCAAAAGGATGCAATACAATTTGTTCAAACCAAAACAAATTTCACATATCAAGGTCTTGAAACAATGTTCATGCATTTGCCACCACATAGCAGAAGCAATTAGTTAAGGCATCCATACCAAGACACAAGTTTTGGCATGAATTATGAACTTCTCATGTTTAAAACCAGTTGTTCTCCAAAAACTAATCAAATTTAGCCAGAGAGTAAAAGTGTAACGATATCTATCCTCATCAGTAAGATAATTTGATTGCCAGGTTAAAGACAAGTACAAGAATAAATGGTTCTTAAAAGGGCCAATTTTTTTAAATGCAATAATTGAGACCTTTCTCACTTGTTAACTTTTGCAATACAGATGGCAAAAGATAATTTGCCAAGACATGCAAAGACAGTAATCATAACTAATATCAATTGGTTTTTCACACGTGAACATATATTTCCTGAAAACTCTACACCAGAAATGTGCGATTATCTTTGGGACTATTATGACCTCCCTGTTCAGCCATGGAAGAGGAACTAGAGGATTTAAAATGATGTGTAGAGTATGAATATTCTGAAAACAATCCAGTTTTTACAGGTAGATATAAGCATAACTCAAGCTAAGACAGTAAGCCATACCTACTTCACAACAAGAAGAATGTTTTAGTTAAAACGTTTCATTTCAAAATTTAACATTTCATGCCTCATGCGCACTTGAATACCAAAACCATCTTTGCATTAATTATGTTTTTATTTTCCTTATTTGCACCGAAGCTACAGGAAGCAAGTTTACAGGGTTGGTGATTACTCAACTATCATAAAATCATGCAAATTTGGAAAATCATGACTCGGAAAGGGAATCAATACCAACTTAGAACAAAGGAAATCCATCATCATTTTAAAATCTCCACTATAAACTTTCCTTTTCTTCCCCGGATAGGAGCCAAATATCAAATTAAGAAAGTCTATATGTGCAATACAAAAAACGAATAACTGCTTGGAAAAGTTTAATCGACCATAAGGGAAACCTGACCTTATTGACAGTAGGAACCAGCTCCTGCAATGCCCTGATTCTTTCTGCTATGCGCTCCCTGCGCAACTGTGACAAAAGATAAAAATATAAGAGCAAGTGTGCACTTACTATAGGGAAGAATTAAATTAAGAGTAGTAGAAACTAATGCCAAATATGACATGTTGGCTATAATGCAAGAAATAGATTAAACATTTTCTTCGTTTACTATCTGCAACTTCAAAAGCATTGTGTTGACATTCCAAACTTTCCATGCTGAAGATGATTCACCTCAAACATCACATAACAAAGGGTTGAAAGACAGATCCTTGTCATATTTGGTTGATGGTCCGTTTCCAGAATTGTGAACCACACTTGCATGTATCACTTGTCAATACACACAACTTTAAGTCCATTTGGCAATCGTTTGACAACCGACTGACAAAATGGAGTTCCATTTTCGATAAAAAAGAATTTCCAAGACTCTCAGTGAATCTTTCTCTTTTACATTATCCTAGATATGTGTATCTCCATCCATAATGTCATTCTTTTTGTTGTGCATACAAAATACAAACCATGACAGACCCTTGGTAATAATGCATATTTTCATGGTCGATTTTGCGAGCATGCTACATTACACATACCCTTTCAGCAATGCTGTGTGGATCTGTGGCCTGTCCTCTTCTAGCCCGTACCCTTGGACGCATTGCTGGTGGATGTGGACAAGTGGCAACAGTTGCAGGCATTGGTTGAACATGAAAAACCTGCAGAAAGATGAAGGCATAGTCAATGATGAGAAAAGTTCAAAAGAAAGATGGATGATGGGCAAACAACACTACATCTTCCAAGCTGCACAACCCGACCACAGCAACATGATGCTGAAGAATAGAAAAACATTAACAACTGACTTGGCAGATTGTTAGCTGTCCAAAGAAAAGGTAGCATCTTCTATTTTTAATTGCTCGCGATGCACAACAATTCCAAGACAAAAGGATTAATGTCAGATCCCTCTATACCATATCAACATTATCCTGGTTTATTAACATCCCATGAATTCCATTGGAACATAAATTTGATCACTAGATGGAGAACTTCAAACAGCTAGACCTTCAAATGGTTATACATAAGCACAAACACATTTATTGCTATACTGACATTTTAGACTAGTTTAACAATTGAGCCAGTATGCACAAACATTCAAAGCACCATATATCTGAAAAAAACATTAGACTAGAGCTCTTGTGTGAAACGCATGAATTGTAAAAGTCTAAGCTTGATAAACAAGACAGTACACAAAATCAAATACTTCTTTGGAGCAATCCTAAGGTATGAATATTCAAAGGTGAAGCCATTTAACCTTATTAATTCTAAGGAAACAAGATATCTATCCCCCTAAGGGCTTATGATCTCAGTTTCTTCATTTCTCAATTCACCTTCTACATATTTTCCATCTTTTAAGGCAGTGCACCAAAAATTGCCTAGTATTCCAAATTAATATCAAAACAAAATACACATATTGACCTATCATAGCTAAATCGAGAATTTGACTGTTTAACTTCTTTTTCCCCGTGGGCACGTTCATCATTGATGTCAAACCAACAGAATTTAGACAATTTGCTAACAAAGGCTACAACTGCTGTTTCCACAAGAACTGCAACTTCAGATATCACTTCAAGGACACGTGCCAACCAACAAGACAGGAACCACAGAAAATTCATGTCAACCTTAAACGAAAATTTACTACATCAGCATTCGCACATGAACATAGGTGTCCTGCTTCTCAATGACTCAACTAGCCGACGAGAGCCTACTTGTAACTTTTTCTATGTCAAGAACAAATCTTGGAATCTCAAAACATAAAATCCTAATCAGTGCCAATTTAACATTTCTGCATGAAACTCATTTCTCTCCTATTCTATAACTGTAATAAGGCTTGGAAAAACTGAAATTCCTCCAAAAACTATCCTCTGTGATCAACCATGGAGGACACAAGAAACCATAAGGATGAAGACATACTCAAAAGTTCAAAATAAGAACCTCCAATCTCCAAAAGTATGAAGTATATTATATATATAAAAAAAAAAAAAACCGAAGGAATGCTGAAAACTATGTGGAAAACCCATAAAATTGAGAAAAGAATCAAATGAATACCACTAGTTATAAATCCAGCTTATGTTTTAGTCAGACTACTAAAGAAGTACTCCACCAAAGTATTTTTATTCAATATTTCCTTGACTTTCCCAGCAACCAAACATGTAACAGACACACACATACAAACATACACAATTAAAAAAAAATTGACTCACATTTTTTACAGTAGCAGCACCTCTTCCATCAACAACATCATCGCGAAACCGTTTCCCGCTTCCGAAAGCTTCCTCGGGTTTTATAAAAGCATCCTTGCCCTGCTCCAAGCTCAGACCTAAAGGAAAGCCATGAAATCCGGGGGCGGAGAGGGAGGAGAGGTGGGAGGCGGAGGGGTCACCAGAGCTGAGCTGAAGCATCATAGAGGCCTGAGCCGGAGAAGGCAAAGCGGCGTCGGAGGAGGGAAAGCTCTGAAGGCCGAGGATTTCTTGGAGGAAATCATCGGTGGGAGGGTCGGAGGGGTTGTTGGCCATGAAGGAGTGGAGTTGAAGAAGAAGAATAAGTTGAGCGAATTGGGATTCAAAAAGAGCATCCACTCCCTATACTTCCTGCTCTTAACTCTACTATTATTACATGCACTCTAAAAATCTGAATTTTTTTTTATTATTATTAGCTACTCAAAGTTAGTTCCTATCGTTTCAGGCATTTGCTTAATTGCTTTCCAAAACATAGCACACAACGAGGACGACAAGCCCCTGCCTCTACCCTCCCTTAAAATGCCCTCCTTTTTTCTTGAAAGCCCTCCTTTTCACCTTATTTACATGACCGCCCTTCTTCCATTCTTTTCAATGACTGTTACAATACGACGTCATATAAGGCCACAGTTTAAAAATTCTAAGGTCCCGATTGGTGACCAGTAATTAAGAGAATGGAATAAACAAAAGAGAACGAGAACGAAAAGTGAAAATAATTATTGATTATATTTATTTGATATGCAAGCCCAGAAATGAGATTATTGAGGTTAACAGTTATATCATTATTAAGAATGATAACGACAATTGCCTCAAAAAAAAAAAAAAAGAATGATAACGACAATTTTTTTCTTATGATTGATGATTATGTGATAAATTTTGTAAATAATTAATTAAACTATGTTATATTATTATTAAAAAAAATTGTTTTTAATAAAAAAATAATTGAAAATGATTTAATAAATTATTAATTTTTAAATAATTGTGTATTATTTTTATAATAATAAAAATTAAAAAACATAATGAATTTATTTTATGATATAAAATTATTGAAATAAAATAAAATAATTATTAAATAAATTAAAGAAAACAATCATAGAGAATTTCAGTTGAGAAGAAACACAAAAAATGAAAAACAAGTTTCAATTACACGTAACATCATCTACCTTAGAGGGGAAAAATTCAAGATTATTTAAAATAAATATGCCAATCCTTACCTTATCCATTAATAACAACCAATATACAAAACTTAAAAAATGAAACTTAGTTGCTTACCCATTTTTTGTAACATTTCGTTCTCATATTAAGAGTTATAATTTAGATTTTAATAATGGAGAAAATAGTAATGTGAGAATTAGAAAAAAAAATTGCATTTCATGCTCAACATAATGTCAGCATACATGCATGTAAATTTGGATTTTGCACACATGAAAATAATTGTACATGCACTCATTGACATTCCGGGTATATTAAATTGTAATGGGATATGTTGAGAATTGTGGTTATAGTGAATGAGCTAAATAAAATGAAATAGAAGGATTAGAAATAAAAATTGAAGTGTTGGATTATAGTGAATAGAAGTCGTATGAGAAGTTACTGGGAATGAATAGTTAAGGGAGTTAAATTTTGATCTAAAACTTCCATGAATAAACTGTACTGATCTAGGCTGATTTTGACAAAATTGTCTTCATGGAAGTTGTAGATCTTTCTTTTAGCTTTCTATTGATATAAAATTTGCAATTTTTGAATATCGGAGTCAAAAGTTATGGTCCTTATAAGTGAAGATGCTCAGGAGTATAGGATGTATCATCTGGTGATGACGTATCGTTTGATAAGGACGTATCGTCTAGTGAGGACGCTTCGTCTGGTAAGGACGTATCGTTTGGTGAGGACACTTCGTCTTGTGAGGACGTATCGTCTAGTGAGGACGTATCGTCTGGTGAGAGCGTTTCGTCTGGTGAGGATGTATCATCTAGTGAGTGAGGACGCTTTGTCCGGTGAGGATGCTTCGTTTAGTGAGGACGCTTCGTCTAATAAGGACGTATCGTCTGGTGATGACATATCATCTGGTGAGGCCGTATCGTCTGATGACGTCATATCGTCTGGTGCACTGTTCATCTGATTCTATCGTCAAGTCCCCATTTTTGACCCCTGTAGAGGATCGAATTTATCTTTGGGGTCTTCATGCAAGTTATAGATCTTAAGGTCCCTTTTTCAAACCCTCCAAGAATGACCTTGATCTGATATTTCTAAAGCAAGTTATGTTATTTGTCTCGAATAAGTTCAATATGATGGAGGACGAAACCTTGTTTGATTCCTTCAACCCAATCTTTGTTATCCGACCTCTAAACGAAGTGATCCTTGAGACAATAGATTCCTCATACATTATGCTCTCTCTTCATAAAAATTAACAACATTCCGAATTGATTGGAAAAAAGTTTTGATTGAAGGAAAGTAAAGGAATCTATTGGATTAGTATGAACTGGTGTTATTTTACTGAACACGCTTCAGCATTTTGAATATATCTGGATCTATAGGGTTTCAACTGAGATGATTTCTAATGTGGAGTAAACTAGAGGCATAGGTTTACAAATTATATGAGAGGTCGAATTCTAATTCAACCTCTAAGATGTTCAATTTCTGGATGGAAGTTATGCTTAATATACTATTTTGGACAAGAATAGTCCGAAAATGTTTAAAGTATATATTTCAAATCACTAAACTAAATTGAATGATTTTGGTATCAATGGAGACATAAGACATAGGGGAACATGTTTCTAGAAGAAAGTGTTACAAAATGACTTCAATATCGGGTCAAAAAGAACATGCAAAGTTGACTCGAAATGATATTTTTATGGGAAAAATCTGAAAGTGAGTAAGGGGTTATGACTTGTGATTATAGTGGTTTTATTAAGTCATAAACTTAAGTATAAATCATACTTAAGTGAGTTTTAATAAAGGGAAGTGGATAAGTGATTAAGAAATAGACAGGCGTCCAACCTTTAAAGTTAAGTTTTAATAACCTTGAAACAAAAGCGATTGTCCTTGTCCTTATCAAGTTTGAAGCTTCTTTCCCTAGTTTTCTTAAACACAGAGTTTCTCATCAAATCTACACCATAATGAAATCTTGGTTTTTCCTATCCATTACCACTCATACATTGTTATTTCTTTCTCTTACCCCAAGAAAAACCAAAACCTCTGTCAACTTTCAAGTTAATGTATGCGGTTGCATGAGGGATTAGGGTTATGTAATTTTGCAAATATTGGAGTTTCAAACAAGTAAACTTGTTATGATTATGTATTTTTGTATGAAATGAAGCATGCATTGTTAGTTCACTGCTAAATTGTTAAGAACAGTGATATTCTTATTTTATGGAAAATGAGTGAGGAGATTTAGTGTGTCGTACATAGTAATTTTTTTTGGATTTGATGACTGAAATGTTATAGGATAGTGTTAAACTAGTTTTTGGAGTTGAAAGATCAATGAAAATGTGTATGTGATGAGAGAAAAGTTTTCTAGAAATATGAATATATAATGCTCTATTATGTTGATTTTTTTTACTGTTCATATATATATATTTCTTTACGAAAGTTTTGGAGTGTTTTTAGAGATTATTAAAAATGAATTTACAGTTAAGACATAGGTGTATGGTGATGTCTGGAAATGTGAACGAACGACTAAATTGATAGTTAGAGGAATAAATGAAGAAAATACAAAAGTTAGAAATGCAAAAAAAGAAATTGATAGTGAAGAAGTGCAAAAAATGTGATGTAATGCATGAGTGTTCTGATTTTTAGATGATTATGAAAAATGATAGATTTTTTATTTGGTTGTGATTTGTGAGCTGAAATGAAATAGGAATGAAGAGGAAATATTGAGA
>JANJEY010000004.1:27361370-27374118 GCA_024703695.1 Erythroxylum cataractarum | reverse complement strand
GTTTAGAACTAGGATTGCGTTTGTTTCTGCTGAGATCCCGGACGGAGGGTCCGGTTGATTTTGATGATTGTATGATTGATTGGGCAGTTAGAAGTGTATTTTGAACCATTTGCAGGTTTTGGGTTAGGCCAAAGGCAGCCGTTATGCTGCCGAATTTTTGAAAAAAATTAGTATAAATATGAATTTTGGGATTAATACCAATGTATAAGAATATGGTTTCGGATGAGATTTGTGATTTGTATGAAAGATGATTAAAGTGTGTAAGAAATTTGGCATGAGAAAGAATTTCCAAGAAAAAGGAAATTGTATGTTTTTATTGAGTTTGAGTAAAAATGGTGATAAGAAAAAGAAAGAAAGAAAAAAAATTTATACCGGATTTGGGCAGTCTAGGTTTCCAACGCGATTGTGTTGCTCTGTTCTTTGTTCTCTGATGTCGGATCCGTTTTGTTCAGTTTTTCTTTGCGCTTGGCTCTGTAATTGAATTGCCTTATTATTTGTTACTATTGACTATTCCAATTTACTTCTTTCGGTTTCCGATTCGCTTCCGTTTCGATTCTGTATTCGATTCGCATTCGCTTTGCTTCCGCTTTCGCTTTGTTTGTCGTTACCGAATTCAATTTATCCAATTTGAATTCACCTCGTTCTTCGTATCTGTTCCTACTTTTCGGTTGGGATCCGGTTCCCGGATCGGGTCCCAACATCTTTATGGAAGGAATTAGAGTTTATAAGCTCTACTATTCAAGCACCTTGTCCAGTAATAGGTAATTTCAACAATATTCTCTTAAAAAGCTAGGGAGAAACAATAAATTACAAAGCAAGGAATGAGGACTTCTACAAATGTCTACATGCATAGTATTTTTTCCTTAGAGAAATAAATAATAAGGGAACTAGCTCACTAGGGAAAAGCTAGAGAGGGCCTTAGTGAACACCTTATGGCTTTCCAAATTTACTAATAACAAAGCTCACTTAATAACCCCATCTGTTCAAATCATAGTCTCACTAACATTACAATAGGAGATAAATTACCCTTTTAGATTTAATAACTTCCTTACAAAGGTTAAGGAGTTTGAGGAGGCATTTTATAAAGGCTTGAAGTTAAAGTTAAGAGCTTAAACTCATTCAAATGTAAGCAAAATATATAACCAGTAAAATGTGAATTAAAGAAGCTCTTTTAGGAAAAATTTAGAAACATTTATTTAATTCTTAATAAGGAAAAATGGAATTATATAATGCTCATAAAGAGCTAAATACTTATCCTAATGATATAAACCTAAAGAAATGAGAAAGGAAAGCTTTACACACATACACTAAGTTATTGGAAAATCACCATTCTTTAATGAAACAAAGAGTAAAAGTTAGTTGGTTAAGAGAGGGTGACAGGAATACTAAGTTTTCCACAATGTTATCTTGTGTGAAAGGAACTTGAATAAAATATATTCTTTAGAGAATATCAAGGAAGAGAGAATTCAAAAACATGAGGATCTTAAGAAATTGGTATTCCACCACTTCAAAAAATTAATTGGAATTGCTATTATTGATAATTTGTTCATGAGATCATAAATTTCATTCCAAGTTCTCTATATCTATAATAAAAAGGAAACGTTGGCCAAACCTTTTAAGGCTAAAGATAATAAAAATGCCTTATTCAGCATGAACTCCAAAAAGACTCCAGGCCAAATGGCCTCAATATATGCTTTTTTAAAAGTCTTTGCATGTAATAGATGATCAGATGATCACCAAAACTATACTAGAGTCCTTTGCATTTGGTAGAATGCTTGAGGAAATGAACAAAACTTATATAACCTATACCCAAAATTACAAATCCAAGTTCACTGGATGACTAGAGGCTAATCTCTTCTTATGATATAACCCACAAGATCATTTTTAAGATGATATCTTATAGGCTTAAAGAATACTATAATCAATCTAAAATAGGGAGCTTTCATGTAAAGGAGAAGTATAGGTGATACCTTACTCTTAGCACAATAACTTTTCAAATGCTATCTTAATAAAAAGGCCCTAAAAATTTAAATCACTCAAACTTGACTTAATAAAGTATTTTATTCTTTTAATTGGAGGTTCTTGGTTGATTCCCTAATGCCTTTGGTTTTCTTGTCAAATTTGTCCTTTAGTTATAGCAATGATTCACGATAGCCTCTTTACAATCCTAGTGACAAAAGAGCCTTCTTTAACCTTCAACGGAGCTAAAGGATTAAGATAAGTTGACCCAGTTTTCCCTTACTCTCCACCATTTCATAGAAGTATTTGACCAAATTAATAACTATAAGGTTTATTAAGGAGATGATTTTAAATTCCATCACAAATGCAAGAAGCTGAAATTCTTTAACCTATCTTTTATGGATAATCATCTGCTTCTTTGTCAAGTTGATCATTGTTCTATAAAAATATTAATAAGATGCTTGGATTTCTTGAGTACGACCTCAAGCTTAACTTTTAATAGAACCAAATGCTGATTGTATGTATATGTTGAGGCTCAAGAGCTAACAAGTATTCTCACATGAATTTTTAAGTCTTAGACATTAAGTACTTCCTTTTTAAGTACATGTGGATACCAATCTATGTCAAGAGAAATGACATGGATAGTAAGCCGCTTTTTGACTCATTGTAAAAAAAGTTAACATTGGATCAATACATTCCTCTCTTATATTGTTATGTTATAATTTATCAAATCACTACTCAACAATCTCCATATTCTTTCGATGTGTCACTTATATGTGAATCGAAAACTTATCAAGGATGTGGAAAGGATAATAAAGAATTTCTTATGTTCAGGGAAATCTAATAATACTTTTGAAGCAAACTCAGTTGGTGTGAGATATGTTTTTTGAACAAAAAAGGGGGGTTAGGGATCAAATCCATTAATTGAAAAAAAAAAAGATGGTTTTGGTCAAACACATATGAGAGCTATTGACGAACAATAAGTTTATTTGGGTTAGGTGGATACACTCTCATATCATAAAAAAGATCATATTTTTTTGAGGTATCAAATCCATGTAAAGCAACTCCTGGGCTTTAAATCAACTTTTCAAATTGAGAAAGATAATGCATCAAGAAATGAAGAATATTATTAGGAATGGAAAAAACACCTATTTTTGGTTTGATAACCATAATAAAGTAGGGCCCCTATATAATATCTAAAGGTTGAGCAACTCAAGCTCCTGTTTCTCCTTAAAGGCAATGTGAACTTTATCATAGTTGAAGGACAGTGGAGTTACAAACACAAGGATCTCAACCCTATAATGAACTATTCCCAATTATAAACCCAATGTTGATGCTGGAGAAGAGGTCATATGAATATGTCATAGTTCTATGAGGTTCATTAACAAATCTTGTCTAAACCTAGTTAAATAATTTGGATAAAAAACCACGTGATAAAAGTTGGCATAATTTAGGAGCAATTCACTTATCGCTTCCTTTATATTTTAGCTTGCTATTTAACAAAGTCTTAGAACTTTAGACATGTTAAAAGGTATTACACTTCACATTAATCTCTATTCTCTTTGCATTAATGAGCTTGAGACACTCAACTACTTGTTATTCACTTGCTACAACTAAAGTTCTTTTTGGTATCAAGCACTTAGCTTATGCGAGATTCAATGCAACGCAAGAAGTTGCACTAAATATGTGAATTTCGGACTAAACATTTGAAAGTCACTCATCATAGAAGCACTAAAGTCTTCAAACTGGTGCTAAGTTATGTCTTATCTATGATGAAAAATAGGCAAATCATCTAAAGTGCCCACCAAACACCCCGAGTCTTAATTAGAAGCAGAGTCAAATAATAAGGCAAACTATCTTAGTTCGTCGAATTCAATTTTATGAGTCCAACATTAACTTCAAATTAGAGTAGTGATTAAACCTGATTAGCATTACCCAATTAGTCACTTTTTTAATTGAACTGGGTGCTTGTCACTTTGTTTTTGTTTTAGATCTCTAGGTTTCTCCTTTGATGCAATTTTTTGTTTGTAGTCTCCTTGTAGGTGTTCTTGTATCCCTCTCTCTTTTAATGTGACCACTATTCATTTTCTAAAAACAAAAAGAATGACAACAATTAATGTTCGTGAAGATAAATAGAAATAGGAAAAGAACTAATATTTAAAATCACAAGGCCAAAAATAGAAATAGGGAAAAAAAAAGAACTAACATTTAAAATCACAAAGGCCATACATAGAAATAGAAAAAAAAAAAAGAATTAACATTTGAAATCACGAGTGCCATTCATGCGTTCATTCATTCATTCTTTGTTCTCAATATGACAATTTCCTGGAATAATCTTTTCATAGCAGAAGGGGCCGAAGAAGGTGCCTTGTTAAGCCATCAAACAAAAGTATAGTCCTTTTCGTCGTCAAACAATGCTGAAAATACAAGCGAGTATTTGAACTTTCCTTTAAGATACAAATCAGCTTAAGGGAGGGCTGACTTTAAGGTCCTGGTGAAGGTTTCCAGTTGCTTCAACCCTTCCTCAGGTGACTTTGCTTCACCCAATAACTTAACCATGGCGCTACCAACGATTACACCATCAGCACCCCATCCTGCTACCTGCAACAAAACTCAACATTAAGTTACAGATATCGCATTGATATGGGAGCAAGAGAATAAAGTCATCATGCTATCTGCATCAGAAGATGAACCTGTTTCACATGCTCAGGCTTGGATATGCCGAAGCCAACTGCGACAGGCTTATTTGTAGTCTGTCAAGTTAAAATATCAGCCATAGTACATTTACTTCAAAATATTCAAAATAACACTGTCAACGTGGGTTAAACAGTCAAAATCTAGCATTGCCACATATTATCGAGGTGAACATTGCCACATAATATTGAGGTGATCAGGCATATCTGCTATGCTTGGCACACAAAATCAAGGGCAAACACATTTTGGTTTGGTATCTTCTCGGATATAAAGAAGAGGTAGTAAGAAAGCTGGAAACAATGAACAAATCTGTCAAATTCTACTCTTTTATAAATTGCTTGATTAATCTCCAGAAGGGCAGTTAGAAGGAAAATGCCTCCTAAGCACTAATAACCAATTCTCTTTTTACCTCCAAGCCAAAGGCATAAGCTTATATTTTACTACTGATTGCCTTTCCAAATAATTAAACATACCTATCATTAAAGAGCATTTATATGATCCAAATCCCCAACTTGTATAAGTCTTCTTTCTCAAATAACAGCTATAAGGTCTATCAAATCTGTTATGAGGGATACCTCTTTGATTTCATGCAGAAGAGTTTCAACTCGTCCACTTACAGATGCACGAGCCCCAGTAACTCCAGTTGAGCTAACCTATGTTTACATCATAAGGGAGGAATACATTTAATTGTATAGATATTTGATTGTTACTGGTGTTAAAAATAGCTATAACGAAAATTTATTAACTTTAAGAGCCTCTTACAAGATAAACAAATCCTTCTGATGCTTCCACAATGGCTTTCATTCGTTCTTTGGGTGTAGTAGGTGTTGTAAGAAGTACCTATACACCCACATGTAAGAAAAGATCAAATATAAGCATTGTGTGAGAATATTCCACAAGAAGTTAACGAGTCAGCCTATCTTTCCTCGATAATTACTCAAAAGAATAAGAACTGAATTGTAGAATTTTAAAATCATAACCAATAAACACTGTTGAAAATAAACTTCTTTCTTAAAAGAAAAACTTTTGATTCAAGGAGTTGTCATCTATGCTCATATGAAATTAACTTTTGCAGTTTCCACCGCTCCCCCGTTCCAAAAAGTAGCAAAAGAAAACAAGTTTCTTTTCTTGCTTACATGAAGATCCATAAAAATGACAATGTTGATGAAAACTGAGATAAATTAGCACCAACTACATATTCCAAACAGAACACTCATGAACTTGCACTTATTGCTGTTTTATATCAGAATCACGACAAATGATCGTGCATGTTTCATGCACATATATGCAAGCATAATCTAAGTTAACTACACAGCATAGCGCTTAAAATAATACTACCAACCACCATTTTATCTTTGTTCCTTTTAGTTTATTAAGGCTCTAGCAAATTCATTTTATTCCACATTAGAAGCTATGCAATATGGACTCATAAAAAGCATAGTACATCTTGAAATACAGACCAGTTCAATGTCATTCTTCAAAGCTGATTTCCTCAGAAGTTCAGTCTCCTCCAAAGGGACATCAGGGACCACAAGTCCTACAAGTACAATTGGAATCATGTTTATAACAAAGAGAGCAAAACATTCAGGGTTCAGATAGAAAGAACGTGAATGGAGAAAATAGCCAGTAACCATTAGCCATAATCCAAAAACATGACAAAGTCAATCCTCATCCAGTTGGGCGATGCGTAGCACAGACATAAAGACTATATTATGCAATACCATATAGATACTACACTATGCCAAAATGAAGTCAAAAGTAAAAAGGAAGAATTCTCAATACCATGTACTCCAGAGTCTCTTATAGTATCCATGAAATTCTCAATTCCACGTTTTAGAATTGGGTTGTAATATGTAAACAAAGCTATTGGACAGGATAGTTGAGGAATCACCTGCCAGTCAACAGTGAACTAATTAAAGAAAAGTTGGAATTGAGACATAAATAGGAAACAAAGTTTTAGACAAGGTTTGTAATACTGATGACTTTTTGTTTATTCTTTCACAAGCAGTCATGCATAAAAGAGCCACAAATAGGGAGAAGAGATGAAATTAGAAAAAGGAAGCAGTTAAAAGGCTAGACTAAAACATTGAAGGAGTAACAGAAAGAACAAACAGGATTTAGTATTAACATACAATTGACAGCCTCAAAAACAACAATTTTTTAAGATAAATATGCAGTCACTCTAAATAAGGAGCATTTCATACAGAAAAGTAACGACCACCTTTTGCTCAGAGAAGAATACTAATCATGCCATTGGAAAAGTATTTTCCAGACTTTAACCCAAAGGTACAATGACAAAGACACTACAAGCTTTCAACAAATGGAAGATGAGAAAACTCTTCAACCATTACGATGCATTTGAAGTTGGAGTATCATATCATGAACAAAAGGGTTAATAAATTTAGAGTTGAAATTTGTTATTTTGTCTACAACTATCCAAATTGAACAATTGAAACCAATCCATAACACATATTCTGTAGTCATTGCAGAAAAATGTGAGAAGATGATATTTGGTCAAATTACCTCCTTCAACATAGATTTAATTGCATCAAAATTGGTCCCCCTTGCCAAGGATCGAGTAGCTGCCGCCTAAAGGATAGCACAAACTAGTAAGAAATCAAACAAGAAAATAAATTCAACAAGCAATCAAATTGTTGTCAAACCTGAATAACTGGACCATCTGCCAAAGGATCAGAGTAAGGCACACCGAGCTCAATGATGTCTGAGCCACAGGAGTTCAGCACTTTTAGGGCTTCTGCTGTGGTTGACAGGTCAGGATCACCAGCTGTTATGTAAGGAATAAATGCCACCTGGAAATGCAAGATCAGTTACTAAGCAACAATATTAGATTCTAGAAGTGTTCTCCCTCATCACTTCTCAAAATAGTTAGTTTGTGAGACCCTATCTCTGACCCTCATCTGCTTCGACTCAGCCAAACCTGAAATAGAACAAGAATCATTTCGAGATGCTGACCTTTATCACTATCCTCTTAATACTAGTTAATCAGTAATCAAATTAGGTTCATATGTTAGGACTAATGAATGGTTAACAACCCTGACCTGCTCTCGCCATTCTATGAATAGAAAATTGAAGATGGACAGCTAAATTGCAAGTTCTGGCAGATAACATAATGATGAGGTCATAGAAACATTGCAAAATCAAGTAGATGAATTCAGTTCTAGAAAGAAAGGTTTCGAGGAAATTGCATCACAGGTTTCGAGGAAATTGCATCACCTTCTGAAATTAGCAGGAAAGCACACAACACTAGGAACAAGATATGCTTTAAACAGAGAGGGTCATGCGATTGCCCACGTTTTGCCATACAACCATGATACTTGATTGAACACTTCTTCTGTTCCAAGTGGTGTTTACTGAATGACTAAAGCACTGATATTGAAACAAAATTAAAAATATATAGGCACACTAACGATTCTTCTAGGCACCTGCAGTCTCCAATAAGCGGAAGACTGAACCAAAAGATATGAAGAACCAAATGGTAGCATTTTCAAGATTTTTCAAAGCCCTATTGGAACGAATTTCCTACTTTTTCCAACAAATACTGCAGAAACCAGTTCAATCCTATCTAAAAGTCTACATATGCAACTCGTAAAAAAAAAAAAAATCAACTACAACAGTGAAGCTGCCAACTTGAAACAATCTGTACAGATCCAAAGTGTCAAATCAATTGACCAAGAACAAAGTGAACTAATCTCCAAAGCAACAAAACGGAAATAAATGACGATTAATAGAGGTAATACAGAAAGGGTCATACTTTGCCTTGTTTCTTGAGCTGGGAGAAGGTCTGGGAAAGACCCAAACTTGGGGCAGCAGTGGGAGCAGCCATTGGCGCGAATCTCCTGGTTGGAACACAGGTGGGTTTGCGAGACGGGACTGGAACTACAATGGGAGTCTCTGATTTGGTTGAGATGAGGAAGCTACAAGTTAATTTCAGAGTAGTGGCCATAACACGGACAAGACAAGGACGTAGCTCTTCTTTCTTCTTTTTTAACGAAAGACTGTACAAGTGAGGGCAGGGTCACAGACACGTTACCTTAACGTCTTCTGTGTTTTGAAACGCTTTGACGGACTGTCGTGTGCTGTGTTTGGAGTTAACCTAACGTGCGCTGCGATAATTTGAGATATTAATCGAAGTTATTGAATTAAAATGTGTTTTCCCTTTTCTTACCTGTTTTTTATTTTTTTATAAAAAATCTGCTTAATCGGGAGTGTCACTTATATTTGATCACTAGTAATAATTATATGTTAAATAAAATTTAAAAATAAATTATTTTTAATTAAATAAAATTATTTTAGTCTTTTATGTAATATTTATTAACAAATTATTAGTAAAATTATTTTATTTTACTAAAACAAATCATTTTAAAATTAAAATTTTATTTATAAATTAATATTTATTTTAAATATATTAATTATTAAATCAAATTTTCTTTGAAATTTATATATTTTGAAGATATTTTAATTTTGAAGATATTTTTTAATTCTAATTTAATTAATTTACTTAAAATTTAAATTTAATTATTAAGTAAATTTAATTATTCATAATTTTTATTAATAATTATTTTAATTAATTAAATATATAATATGCAATTAAATTATTTCATAATTCTTATTAAAATTTATATTAAATAATTGAATAATATAAATTTAGTTGATAATAAATCAGATTATGGAAAAAAGAAACAGAAAACAAAAATTGTTTTTTTTTATGATTTTCATAATTTATAAAAACTAAAAGAAACCAATGTTAGTGTTATAATCTAGAAGTCAACCATTAGATGGCTATATTCTAACAGTTATGCTCATGAATTAGATGGTTTATATCATTTTGTTCCATAATTTTTCATTATTTATGGATTATTCGAGTTGAGGACTCGGATTGTAGAATTTTGTAATGAAAATAATGATTATTATGAATTGTTACTAATCTTGATAATTAACATTGAAAATTAATTGACCACTAAAAGATTAGTTTGTGGATTAAATGATGGTGATGTTTTACAAACCGTTCGATAAGGATTTAGCGATTTAGTCAGATAGATACATAGTGAATATTATCGTATTCGACAGGCCCTACGTGAAACATTTTTAGGATTGTGTTTATGTCATTAATGTTTCATATATGTCTTGAATTCTGTGGTATGAAATGTTCATTTTCTTACATAAGAAATGTGCAATTATTGGCATTGTCCAATGTTAACCATAATAGGTAGTTATATAGATAATGCCACAATATGCTTGACTTGTATAGAGGATAAATGTATGAGTGATAATGTCTATAGGCCCTTAAGAAAGTAATATGGCATTAATGCAATATGATTAAAGAGTTAATCATATTTACAATTTATTTTAGAAATCAAGAAAGAATAAATTGACAAGAATGACATATTTCAATCTTGCATTTATTCACGATCTTGTGAGACAAAAGAATTAACAATGGTAATTATTGCTCCAGGATCATGATTTGTGTATGATACCTATTATATATGTCATTTGAGTAATTATACTATATTTTGCTAGATACCGCTTATGATGAATAAAATTAAAAGGGGTCTTAATTCTATTATCAAGATAACATAGATCCCAATGAGTCACACCAGAAAAGATTTGATTAGAAAAAGGAAATTATTCTAGTATACCATATGGAGATATGTATATGATGATAAAATTAATTATAAATGTTATAATTATTTTGGTGTCATATGGTATTAGAATAAATGTTATTAGATAACAAATTTAATCTTAGATAAATTTATTTGATATATATGACATGTCGTATAAATTTAATGCTCAACAAAATAATACATATAATTATATGGTATAGTTATATAGAAATTGTGTCAAATGTTTAATTATTTTGAAGCATGAGATTAAATGGTAAAGTGACAAAGTGACAATTAAATGAAATTTACAATTCCAAACATATTAGGACGTGGGCTGTCCATGCAAAGAGCATAAGAATATGTTTAAATCTTGTGAATTTTAACCTTATGCTTTGTTCCTTTGCTTCATTTAAACAAGGGCAATTGAGACTTTTTCAAGAAACCCTTTTAACCTTAGTTTTGACAAAAAGTAAGAAGTGATTTTTCGGCCCTCTCTTCTTTTTCCTCCTTCTCTCTGGTTTTCCATCAACTATCTTCTTCTTTGTTTTCTTCGTAGCTGTCGATTCTTTATCCTTCTCCTAAGCCGAAATTGCCTTTGCCATTTAGCTCATGTGTTGAGTAATAAAACACCCATCATTTTGTTTATTTTGGGAATTTTCTAGGATCAAAGATAATCCATTGAAGTATCATCTAGCTTTGGGAACCATTGGACTTTCTAATTGATCTTTGGTAGAAACCTTGGAGTGCATCTCCTTTGATGTAAAGGAGACATAGCCATGAGCAAGGAGGCATAGCCGTGAACAAGAAGACATAGCTGTGAGAACTTCTATTTAGTTTAGATACCAACTTCAAGGTTTAATGATTTATATGCTTTGATTTATGCTACATTGGTTTATGAATTGGTTACAAGACAAGATCTTTTAAGTTTGTGTTGATTTTAAAATTTTATTTTAACCCACTTCAACCCTCACAAAATCAACAACCAAAATGAAAAACATAACCCAAAAATTCAAACAAACAGATTTTTTTTATACTAAATTTGAGAATAAAAATAAAAAATAAAATAGAAACAAATAGACCATTATTACTCTAATGGAATTTATGGTAATAAGTAATAAGTAATAAGTAATAACTCCATTTTATTTTTCTGAAAATATTTTTTTGTCCTTAACTTGAATATTTTGTACTAGATTAATTGATATAATCCTAAATTGTCATTCCGACCTTAACGTGAAAAGAGAGTTTTTAAGGGCCTATTTATTTCTATTTTTCCTTTTTGTTGTGGTTTTCATTATTAAAAAAAAACAAGTCATTAAAATGTGTTTGGTTGAGTATTGTTATCATTTATTGTTTTTAAAAATAAAAAACTACAATAACTTTAAAGAAATGTAAAAAAAACCTCTTTTTGTATATTTTTAAAATAGGTTTCTTTTTTAATAAAAACAACACTTCCCCATTTTTCATTGTCTTTTGTGTTCTTTTTCAGCCGCACTTTGCCTTCACCATTTTTTGCTTGCTTCTTCCTCTTTAAGAAAAGGTCAACAATGGAGGTAACGAAGATTTGGTGCTTGAAAAAGGTTTTCCATCGTCTCTTAAAAGTTGAAGGTTTGGGTATTCATGCTAAGTTGGTAATTTTATTAAGCTTTTATGGGTTTTCCATTACACGTTGTTCCTTCCATATTCTTTTTCGTTTCCTAACGAGTTCTTGTTGAAAATGACAAAGTCCTTGTGAATTTTCAACACCATTCCCTCTACTTATTTTCTCTCAGAGTTCCTCTCTAAAGGTTGATGTTTTCTTGCCCATTTTGTGAAACCCAGGTTCTATATTTTCAAAAGGATGTAGGAAAATCCCGGGATGTACATAACATGTACAAGGTGCGGAAAACAAAAATTTTTGTCGCCGGGACCTTCCCGAAGGCCAGGATCTATGTGTCGGTATGAAGACTCAAACCTAAATAGCCAATAGAGACTATCTCTAAAGGTATCCACGCAGAGATCAGAAAACCTAACCGGGACAAACCCCTTTGACCCGGGAATAGCTAGAACAAATTAAAGGCTGCTAGACCTTACCTTTGTCCTCTGGAGAGCTAGAATCAACGTTGAACCTTGCTTGGAAGAAGAAGAGAAACGATGGTTGCTAAAGAGAGAAGAGATTATGAAAACTTTTTTCATAACCTAACTTAACCTTTTAAGTTCTTTCTTCTCCTTCTTCAAAAACCGTCGTTCACCTTCTTAAGCAAGCCATCTTATAGTTATTTAATCACTTAAAATAACTTACCATAAGATGTCAACATGTGGAAGCTTAATGGCCATTAACTAATTAATGGATTAAATAATCAAGGTTGAAAAGTCAAACTTTTATCCTCTTCACCCTTACCAACGTCCACATGCCTAATATATATAATAATTAATTAATTAATTACTTAATTAATTAATTAGAATATAATTGCTAAGGTCCAGTCCAACTGGGGTCG
>JANJEY010000004.1:27309140-27320682 GCA_024703695.1 Erythroxylum cataractarum | reverse complement strand
CAAACTATACCATAAATCATAATTCAAAATAATTCATGCTTAATAACTTCAAGAAAGCAAAAATTTGGGGTCCAACAAGATCACGGTGTTACACACTCTTTTATATCACTGAATTTTTCTACAAAATTAGATGTAGAACCTCAAAGGTTAGACAGTGGAACAATAGTTTCCATTCTAGCTGGAAACTCACTTTTTGCCAAAAGAGTGTTTGTTGGTAGTAACGTAATGATTGATGGTTAGGAGTTCCTTGCAGGTCTGATTATATTAGAAATCCGAGATTTTGATATTATTCTTTGAATGGACTAGTTGTCCATACATCATGCAGTAGTGGATTGTTCTTAAAAAGAGGTTAGATTGAGTCAGTTGAGGAATCCATAGGTAACATTTCGTAGAATACTAAACTTTCTCCCCACAATTATAGTTACCACTATGGTGCCTAGAAAAATGCTTAGTAAATGATGCCGGGGATATGTAGCGCATATGATTGAACAAGGCGAAGATGTGGTGAAATTATAAGATATTCTGATGGTTAGAGAGTTCCCCGATGTATTTCTAGAGGATCTTTCAGGATTACATCCAGATAGGATGATCGAGTTTGGGATAAAGTTAACTTTAAGGACCCAACCAATCTCGATGACTCAAAACAAAATGTCTCCAATGGAGTTAAAGGAATTGAAAGTGCAGATGGAGGAGTTGTTAGGTAAGGCTTTTATGAGACCTAGTGCTTCCCCTTGGAGAGCTCTAGTCCTCTTCGTTAAAAAGAAGGATGGGAGTTTAAGGTTATGTGTTGATTACAGACAACTGAATAAGGTGATAGTTCGCAACCAATATCCCCTCCTAAGGATTGATGATCTATTTGATCAATTATAAGGATCCAGGGTGTAATTGAAGATTGATTTGAGATCAGACTATCACCAGTTGAAAATTTGCAGTGAAAATGTCCTGAAGACTGCCTTTTGGACTAGGTACAGGCATTATAAATTCTTGGTTGTACCCTTTGGATTAACAAGTACTCCTGCTACTTTTATGGATTTGATGAATAGGGTGTTTCAAGAGTACCTAAATAAGTTCGTGATTATTTTTATTGATGTCATATTAATGTATTACGATAGTTGGGAGGAATATGTAGAACATCTTTAGATAGTTTTACAAACCCTCTGAGAGCACCAATTATATGCTAAGTTTAGTAAGTGCTAGTTTTAGCTTGATAAGGTCGCTTTCTTGGGCCACGACATAGCAACTGAAGGACTTAGTGTTGACCCCCAAAAGATTAAAGTTATTACTAATTGGAGACCTCCAACTAATGTGACAAAAGTCAGGAATTTCCTTGGATTGGCAGTCTACTACAAGAAATTTGTTGAAGGATTTTCAAAATAGTAGCCCCGCTTACCAAGTTAATAAGGAAAGAGGAGAAGTTTGAGTGGTCAAATGCCTGTCAGAGAAGTTTTTATGAACTAAAAAAAAGATTAGCAATATCTCCTATGCTTACATTATCGATGGGAAGTGTTGGCTTTATAATCTATAGTGATCCTTTGAAACAAAGATTAGGGTTTGTTCTCATATAGAATGATAAGGTTATAGCCTATGCTTCTAGGCAAATGAAGAAACATGAGCAGAACTATCCCACACATGACCTAGAGTCAACAGTGGTTACATTAAGAATATAGAGGTACTCCTATATGGTGTTCTTCGTAAAATTTTCACAGATCACAAGAGTCTGTAGTATTTGTTCACCCAGAAAGAACTAAACAAGAGGTAGAGGAAATGGTTGGAATTAATAAAAGATTATGACTGTACAATAGAGTACCACCCTAGAAAAGTCAATGTAGTGGTTGATGCCTTAAGTAGAAGACCTACTAGTTCAATAGCATAGCTAAAGACAATAGACCTTCCACTTCTAGTGGAAATGAGATCTCTAAGAGTTAAATTGAATGTGAAAGACTAGGGAGCATTGGTGGATACATTTCACGTTAGCCCTATTTTGTTAGACTAGGTTAGAGAGAGACAGAAACAAGATCCCCAGTTGATGAAGTTGAGAAATGAAGTTAAGAATAGGCAGAGGGTGGAATTTAAAATCCAAGAATATGGTACCATGAAGAGGGGGCAACGATTGTGCGTACCAAATGTGGGGGACCTAAAGAAAGAAATCATAAAGGAAGCTCACTCCTCATCTTATGCTATGCATCCAAGTAGCACAAAAATGTTCCACACCCTCAATGAAAATTATTGGTGGAGAGGAATGAAGAAAGAAATAGCAGAATTTTTTGTTAAATGTTTAACATGTCAACAGGTTAAAGTAGAACATCATAAACCTATAGGAATGAGGCAGCCCCTCCCAATCCTATAATGGAAGTGGGAAAAGATTACTATTGGCTTCATAGTAGGGTTTCCACAAAGTCGAAGGGGCACGATACTATATGGATGATCATGGACAGGTTAACAAAGTTCGTACATTTCCTTACGATCAGAAATGATTACCCCTTAAATAAATTAGCCTAGCTTTATGTGGATGAGATAATGAGGCTCTATGGTGCACCAACCTCTATTGTTTCGAATCATGACCCTAGATTCACGTCCAAATTTTGGTCCAACTTACAGAAAACCTTGAGTACACAATTGAAGTTTAGTACTACATTTCACCCTCAGATGGATGGTCAGTCAGAGAGAACTATTTAGACACTAGAGGATATGCTTACGTCCTGTGTCATGGAATTCAAAGGGAGTTGGGACACCCACCTACCATTGGTAGAATTTTCCTATAATAACAACTATCATTCTAGCATTGGCATGACCCCTTATGAAGCACTTTATGGATGAAAGTGCAAAACTCTAATATGTTGGGACGAGATAGGAGAAAGAAAACTGATATGTCCTAAACTTGTGTAGGTAACAATAGACAAAGTCTAGATTATTCGTGATAGATTAAAGATTACCCAGGATAGACAGAAAAGTTATGTGGGTAATCGTCATAAAAATCTAGTATTTGAAATTAGAGATAAGGTGTTTCTTAAGATTTCCCCTTGCAAAGGAATATTGATATTTGGGAAACGTGATAAACTAAGTCCGTGTTACATAAGACCGTATGAAGTTACAGAAAGGATTGGACTAGTGGCGTATCAATTAAGGTTGCTAGAAGAACTTGCGAGGATTCACAATGTCTTCCATGTATCTATCTTCGCAAATATCTAATTGATCTATCTCATGTAATCACAAAACAATCGACGAACCTAAAAGAAGATTTGACTTTTGAGGAAGAACAAATACAGGTTCTCGACAATAAAGAACAAGTTTTGCGTAACAAGACCATTCCGCTAGTTAAGGTATTATGGAGGAACCATGCGATAGAGGAAGCTACATGGGAGCCTAAGCGACACATGCGTACATTATACCCTCATTTATTTCAAGCAGGTATGCTCGGTCAAATTTTCAGGATGAAATTTTTTATAAAGAGGGTGATTATAAAACCCCGAAATTTTGCTTATATCATTTTATAAATTTTATTTTGGGTGAATAGCATATCCAAATGAACAGTGAACCCAAGTAAATAGTATTTTCACTTGAATAGGGATTTTAAGGACCCAACCCCAAAACAAAGTGAAAATACCCAGAATAGGTATTAGAGTCAAATGTCATTGAAACAGATCAAAAACAAGTCCAATCGAATGAATTTTGGGAATTTTATAAGTTTAGGACAAAAATGACCTTTTTAGAAAATAATGGGCATTAATGATTTTAAACCCACTCAAAATCTTTCAGGCATCTAATTCCTAATTAAAGTATCCCATGTTCAATTTGGTAGTGAGATGGCTATGAAATATTTTTGGGATTTAATATGGTTTATAGATGTAGTAATTCATGAAAGGGTGAATTGGTCTTTTCACATAAATGGAGTTAATTAATAAATTTTAAATGACCCACATTTATTGACCAATTACAAGACTCCATATGGTTTAAGAAACATTAAATTAGATGATGATGAGACATTTAAAAGAGAGAAAGAACAGAGAAAGATGGAGAATTCGTCCAAGGAGAAGAGGAAGAAGTGAGTACAATTTTTGGTGGATTTGGAGTAGAAATTGAAGAAATCTTGACTTAGGATTGACGTTCACCAATTTCCTAAGAGATTATGAGGGAAAAATGGTAAGTTCCTTAGCTTAAATTTCTAATTTTTATGGGTTTTTTTAGTGAGATGGATGTTTTTAAGATCAATGTTGTCTTGGTATTACTTTTATGTTTCTTTGTATAGAATTATTTGAATATGAAAAGAGAGGAAAGTGTAGTGGGATTTTGTCTTAGGTTAACTTGACCCAACCCTAATTTTTTATCCATAACTTGGCATACAAACCTCCAAATTGAGTGATTATAATTGGCTCTGAAACCTATAACATAGTACTAAAAATATCTAGAAGAGACCTAGACCTAATTCAGGATGAATGATATTTAAATTTGAGATCAAAAGTGGTAACCTGATACTGCCCCTGTGTTGAAACAGCTTGTGATATTTGGTACATTTTTCATGATTTAGAATTTGAAATGACATGATTTTGATGATGTAGAAACTAGATACATGGGGGAATAAATGTCTAGAAGACCTTGATATCTAATTTGAACATTTAGTATATGAAAATTAAGGAACAAATGGAGGTATTGATTCTAGACATGGATCATAACAATGACTCATCATGCTTGATTGTGATATGGTCAATAAATTGGGTGAGATTGTGTTTTAAAGGAATTGTTAAGTTAGAATGGATAAAGTGTGGTACTTAAGTGACTTTTGAAGTTAGATTTGGAAACGGTGACCAATAGGTTAGCTCATGGAAATAAGCAAAAGTATGACTAGCATAATTGTTACATGATAAAATACAAATCTTGAATTCAGTTAAACCGAATATATAGTTTTAATGCCTTACTTCCTAATTTGGAAATAAATGCCCGAGAAAAATGTGTTTTGTGTAGATAAAAAAGAGTCATCGAACACATGGGTGTGCTTGGGGATAACTGTGTAAAACTGTGAGTGTATCTTTAAACTGGTTTTATGGAGAAAAAAAAAAGGTTTCTTTTTTATCATGAAAAGTATGCTTATAAATAAGTTCAGTCGTGTTGCTATTTAAAATTGAAATCTAATTTCTATATATATATATATATATATATGCTTTGAGATGGCATCGAATTGAAATTGCATATGCACTGAATTGGCACGATAATGGAATTTAAACATGAACTGAATTGGTATAAAAATGTGGTGTACCTATATATTAATTGTTGTTTGGCCTGTGGTATGTCGTTAGGTCTCCTTATACATATGATTATATCAATTAGAGTACGTCCTAACGTACATGACAGAGTCTGGGGGGATTATTGTGTCTATCAGTATGTCTTGTGAGTCGTCCTTCGCACGTATAAAGTATATATTGTGATAACACTGTTATAGATAACCACTGATTTATACGTAATGTCAACACTGTTATAGGTAAACGATGCAAAACTAGCTTCATAACAATCAATATATAGTGGTTAACCTAGTGTAAGTAAGTAATGTAGAACTGGCTCTGTTACTAGTGGTTAGCTAGGCATGATTAAGCGATGTAGAACTAACTTCGTGACCTTACACGTAACAGTACCAAATGGTAAGGAAAATTTTAAAAGAGAAAGTTCATGAAAGTATTGATTGTCATCTCTATTTGCCTTACAAGAAAAGAGGAACTTGATTGTGTTTTACATGTACATTGATTATATGAATTTTTTATATCAGAATATTGGTTATTATTTGAAAAAAAAGGAAATTATATTTGTTCTTTATGAAGGTTAATGTTTGTATAAATGCTTGAATGGAAACCATAACACTCACTGAGCTTGTATAGCTCACTTTTTATTTTTTTGTTCTCTTTTTAAATTTTAACCTCCCAAGTGCACGCTTAGGGATTTCAATTGTTGGGACTCCACCATTTGATTAGCTACCTTTGTCACGTGTGGTTGTGTAGGTAATTTTGCTTATGCATTTGTTTTACACTTATTGCATAATTAAAAAAATGTTTTGAACATCTTTTGAGTGAAGATAGATTGTAAATGTTTTACTACGTATAGTTCAACATCTTCGTAAATATGTCGTGATCTTGGTTTTGTGAAAATATGGCTATTTATAAATGTTCTTTTCTTTAACTAAATGTATGAATTTTTTTGACCTTTGAGATTGTTTCTGAATGGACTTGAAGTGTAGAAGTAGTAGTAGTGCTTTGGTTAAGTAGATAGAAGTGTTTTGAATTGCTTTTTAAGAACCTAAAATTTTTAGTTTTATTAAATACCAGCTATTATGTTGCCGAAATTTTTAATGAATGTTACTTTTATAAGCTTCCACTTCTATTCCTTTTTCTTTTCTTTATATTGATTTTTAAAATATTTTAAAGAAAAGGGAAAACACTTAACTCCAAGGGAAATTTCTAGTTAGACTGGATATCGACTGAAGGGTTTTCATGGGGTGCCGGGTAGGTCGCCTAATCATCAGAAAAGGAGACTGTCACTATAAGTCACACATAAAGGAGCAAATTAAATGAAGAGAAGAAAACTTAGCATACTAATTTAAAAATATGATTTTTTTCAAATGGAATGTGATGAAAGAATTTATAACATGTGTACTAGATTTATTAATAGTACCAATGCTCTAAAGATCTTGAAAATACCTATACTAATGTTGAAATGGGAAAATAAAGTTACTTAAGTAACTTTTGAAGATGTGGGAAACTAAAGTGACAACCATACAAGAAGCTAGGGATCAAACAAGTAGAGGAATTTATTAGATCTCTCTTCATATACAAAATAAGAGTCTAAGAGACACAAGAAGAGATGATGCTTCCAAAGAAAAAGAATGTAGCATTTAAACGCTCTAAATAAAAATCAATTGAAGAAAAAAGAGACATCATCTACTAAAAGAAAAAAAGAAGACATTAGCTTACTTCCTAGAAAATTCAATAAATTCTTGAAGAAGACATTCTCCAAAAGAAAGAGTTTCTAGGAAGGTAAAAATGATTTTAAAAATAATTCGAGTTTCAAAGGTGATTTCTTAAGATATTTGGTTAACTAGTTAAATAATATCTTGGTGTAGTCAACCAACATCTTTAAAATTCACTCGCTTTTTACATTCTAATGACTTTGATGGTTTTTTGGTCTCTTGTCTGGTCATCCAAATAGTCATTTTGGTTAACCAATATCCTGTAGTAGTTGACCAATGTCCCTATATTTGATGTTCATTTATCTTTGTAGTGACTTTGCAAAGATTTTAATCGCTTGTCTGATCGATCACCTATGCTTATTGGTTACTCAAAGTCTTCTTGTGGTTGACCAGTATCCTTTTTGTGTAAAAAAAAATTCCGTTGAGTTTGTGAAAATATTAGTCGCCACTATTAGTGAACTAGTAATATACATTGGTCGACCAAGGTAGATTGTGTTTTAAATCCAATCCAATTTTTCACCATGATTCCATATATACTCTTTTTCTCTTTGAAACACCAACATTAATCGACCAATCGTGGCATGTTTTCAACCATTCCTCTTATTTTATAACATCTCCTTCGTCTCTTTTCTTATACTATCATATTTTTATTTATATCTTCTAAAATCCTAAACAAGCTCTTTTTCTTGAAAAATATCATCCCCATTTCATTAAATTATCACTAAATTGCATCAAATTGAAAGTTTTTTGTATTCTCTAGTTTCAAATTTTGGCGATTTTCAATCTTTTCTTAATTAAAAGCTATCTTTGCAACTTTATGCCTTTATAGTTAAATTGTAAAAGGAGTTAAGGTTATTTCCCTTTTAATTATATAAATACATCTTTAATTTTGTTTAATTTTGATATTTTGGGAACTTTTTCATGTTTCTATATTTTTTAATTTTCGGGCTTTCAAAATTATACATTTTTTATGAAATTGATTATTAGATATCGCAATTTTACTTTTATTTATTACAATTCCATCCTATAATCTTGTCAAAACTTGCCTTTTGTGTTTTGATTGAATCTTTTAACTTAGGCACAATACTAAAATTGAAGATTTCTCAAATAAAAAATAATTAGGGATGTCTCTATCAAAATTAATATTTTGTTTTTGACTTTTTAAATATTCAATAGCACTCTTTAGTAAGTAAGTTTGGCAATCTAAATCAAATTTACTTTTTTTTTTAACCAAGTTAGCTTGACATATAACACTTTATGTTATGCTTTTTTGCTTTCTTTTTTATGATTACAAAAAGGGGGGAGAAAGTTTGGTGATACATATTAGATTTAAAGGTGGTGATAACATTTAGGGGGAATGATTGTTCTAATGTTTTTTGTTTTTCTTGCATTTTATATAATATGCTTGAGTAAATTTATATTATCTTCATGCAAGGATATTTCTTTAATTTTAAACATCTCTTTTGTTCTTGATGATGAATTATACTTTTTGTATTGAATTATATTTTATGCATGAATTAAATTTGAGCTAATCGTTATCTAGATATTTGTTTATCTGCTTAATTTTATTATTGTTCCCTTATATCAAAAAGGGTTCATTACAAAAATTTCCAAACTTTTCACAATTTCTCAATTATAACCTGAACTTTAGAAAGTGGCAATTAAATACCTGAACTTTTAATTATTCACAAATATAGCCTGAAATTAATCTCTTCGTTAATAAAGCCAATGTGGCAAACCACATTAGATATGTTTTTTTACACATAGGATGCTAGGTGTAATGGATGTGCACATCATAATTTTGTAAATTTTGATTAATTGTCAAGGGAAGTCATTTATGTAAATTTTCTAATTAGAGGTATAGAACTAAAAGAGAGTATGATAAATCCTTTAATTGATCATGTTATAGATAGATAAAGCAAGATTCCAAAAATGAAACTAGCTAATGATCATGTTCAAAGGCTAACTACAAAGCTAGCATGCATGTAAAAGATGGTTATATAGAAAATGGATTATTCATAGTATTATGAAGGAGCATAATCACAAACTTTTACCTACCCAAGCAGTAAGTGAACAAACTGGAAAGATCTATGTTGAAATCGCTTGATACCTTATTAAATACAAGAGCATTATTAATCTCAAGAATAACCCAAAAAATTCATTTGATAATGTTCAGAATTTGATATTTGATGCTACAGATGCTAATATTTTGTTTGATTTCTTTACTCAAATGAAATATATAAATTCAAACTTTTTTATGCGAAGATCAATAATTAAAGAATTTGTTTTGGGTAGATGCCAAAAATAGGCATGACTGCATTAATTTGTGGAACATTGCATCTTTGGATACTATTTATGTTAGGAACAAATACAAGATGCATCGAGCTTTATTGTTGAGGTTAACCAACTTTATCAATTCATTTTGTTTAGATGTGCCTTAATTTCAAATGAAAGAGCCATAACATATTCTTAGTTAATGCAAACTTGGCTTAGGGAAAGTGTAGGACAAGCCACAAAGGTTATAATCACTGACCAAGATGAATTTGGTGAGGAGAAAGTGAGTGAGTGGGTTTAAACAAAGTGGGCGAGTGGGTTCATAGATGATGGGCAAGATGGTGCATGAATAGTAGGCAAGTTGGTGAATTAGCAGAAGGTGGTTCAAGATGGCTTCCTTCTACGATGAATGAAATTTGATGGGTTCGACTCAAGTATTTTTTTTCTTTTAGTTGTTTTATTTAATAATAATTAATTAAATTTCATAAAATTAAGACATATACATCCATTACACATGGCATCCTACATGTTAGAAAATATGTCTGACATGCTTTGTCACCTCAACTCTATTAAGGGAGACATTAACGTCTAGTTACCTTTGTAAAAAATTGATAGTAGTATTTAATTTTAACTTTTTGAAGTTCAGGCTATAATTGAGAAATTTTAGAAATTTTTAAAAAAATTTAGTAATTAAATCAAAAATGTATTGTCATCATTAAAAAGGTGGAGATTACTTAACCAAAGGAGAGTCCAATTAGTGTTTCGATGATAACAAAACATAATTAATACTAATGTGTTTATTATTTTAATAAAAAGAAATGTTAGAACAAAATGAAGCTATAAACTCAAGAAGATAGCATATGAAATTGAACAAGAGAAGTTAAAGTTTATAATCTATGAAATGAAGATCAAAATAAGAAAAAAAAAAAAGAATATCAAGGTTCATCAAGTTCATTTCACATTTTGTATTATTATTTATAAGCTCACTGTAAAACTCCAAACTTTTCTTTTCATTTGTTTATAAAATTTCATTTCGTGTGAATGATGTTTTCGGGCTAATGTAAATTTTATTTTTGCTAAAAGGTGAATTAGGAACCCAACCCTGAATGACAAGTATTAAAGTCAAATGATAGTCAAAAAATATTGTAGTTAACTGGTATGGAAATGGGCCAAAAATTAATTCAATCAGATGGAATTATGATAGATCAAGATTGACCTTGTTTTAAATTATTATAGAGTAAATTTGAAGCATTCTTAGGCTCAAACATAAGGACATAAGAATCAGTCATAGCTACGAATACTGAAAGGAAATCATTCCAACTTATATGTTCATATATTTAGGTGCAACATGTTATTAAGTAGACATGAAATTTCCACCAAAACTGGACAGATTTTTCTTAAGCCACTTAATTATTTTGGATAAGAAATAATACATGTACATATGAATGGGCCTTAAATGGCAGTTTTTATGTACATGAAGAAGTTCTTATTATTTTGGAACAAGAATGCATAAAAAACCATACGTTGTCATTTTTAAGAAGGAGTATATGTGAGGGACATAAAATTCATTACATGTGAGACCAATGTATGGTGTGGATGTGTGTCAATTTGGTGAGACAAAAATCAAAACAACCTTGTAAGATGTGGGAGATAAGAATTTTCATGGATAATACAACAACTTAGTGGCTTAATTAAACAAAGATGGTGAGAATTAAAATAGTGGATAGCTATTGGAAGTAAACTTTGCAATGTGTGGACAACCCTCTTCAATGTGTAGCATGTACAAAGATGATAGAGGAGCTACTCCACCAAAGTTTCAGGTCTCCTTTGGACCAGAATTGTCGAAGAACAATTGCAGCTACTCCTTTCATGTATAGGTCTTCCAAGTTACTACCTTTAGGAAATAAATTCAGTATGGTGTTTAAGCTAGAAACTGTGGACATCTTCATCAATGCCAACTGTGTGCAAAAAAATTGGACAGCAAACTACCGTCTGATTTTAGGTATGTTAAACCACTTTTTTCCATCCTTTTTAGCTAGAAACATTAATTCCCTTGTGAATTGTGTGAATGTTTGAGCTAAGTGTATGGTTAAATGAAGAGAAAAACAATATGGTAAATAGAGAGGAAAACAACATCTACATCCATGTCTTATGTATGTTATTCAATGGGTATTAATTGGCAGCATGTAGATGCTATATATGCGGCTTAATGGCTATTCAGTGGCAGCATGCATATGTACATAATTCAATGGTTCAATGTAAGGAAAACAGAATGTATATACTATGTACATTATTTAAATGGAAAGAATACAATATATA
>JANJEY010000004.1:27266096-27278232 GCA_024703695.1 Erythroxylum cataractarum | reverse complement strand
CTTGTAGTCCCATGTCTCTAATTTATTTAGAAACAAGAATCAACTTAATTGGATCTCTACAGATCAAGATATCATTAAAATACCTAAACATGTTCAGAAAAATGTCCAACTCAAACTCTGTATTCAATCCTCTCACTTTGATTCAATCAATCTTTTTCAAATAAATCTCAAAAATCACAAATTTTCATGAAGAGATAAGGGATGTCTTAGTAATCCAACGCTTCAAAAATCGGATCAATCAGACGTCGGAAAGAAAAGTTAAAAGCAAAAGAACGGGCTAGGGTCGGATTACCCTAAACAGACAACTTGCAAAAATCTTAACTTCCTATTCCATGGTTCAAAAATTCCATACTTTACATTAATGGAAAGATCAAAACAAAATCTAAAACTTTCATGAAGAACTTAAAAGCAATTGCAACCTCTAACTAGGTCAATTTTTTGATCAAAGCTTCTTCCCAGAAATGTGTCATCCTATATCACATCCAAACTTTAAAATTTCATATCTTCCAAATTCCACAACCAGAAATTACATATAATACATCATTGAAAAGCTAGGATAATCTTCTATGACTTTCACAAAGATAACTGAATGCAATCCAGACCACATCGGTACATGATTTGCCTCAAATCATATTACACCTAAGTGTACACTTATGGACATTTTCACAAAACAAAGCAAAATAATATTTAATTTTGACTGATCATAACTTTTACTCCCGATATCGAAAAATATCAAATTTTATAGCAACAGAAAGCTTTCAACAAAAACTACAAGTTTCATGAAGATCATTTTCTCAAATTTTGCTTAAATCAAAAAAATCAACTCTCTACTCCAAAACGTCAAACTTTCTCAATTCTTCATAATCTCACACTTTTTCTCTTTAATTCTTGATTTTCCACTCTATTTAAAGCAATTCATTCACTATCTATTCCATTTAAACTCAAAACCACACTTTAGACCATAATTAATCATAGACATCAATAACAAAAGCATACACACACCTATACTCTCTCATCATCAACTTGCTAAATTCACCTATCTTAATTTCATATAACAATTCACATTCTTGAATTGTCTTTTTCTTTCTTTGCACAAGAATAATTTACCACAAGTTTCCTCGTTTAATGCCACTTTATAATTCAAAATTTTCAAAAAAATTCAGGATCCAACAATTATTACCTTGTTAGCCTCGTTAACAATTTTCAATTCAACCTTATTCAATAAACTACCAAAATTTAAATTCCTACGCAGTGAAGACACATACAAAACATCATTTAAAGCTAAAGTTTTCCCAGAAGTGAGTTTAAGAAAAATCTTCCCTTTTTCGAGCACTCCAACAATCGTGGTGTTTCCAATGTAGACAAGTTCACCATATGCAGCATCTTTAAGATCATGGAACATCTGGTTATTAGCATATAAGTGTTTTGAAAAACTCTAGTTTCAAGCACCCAATCCATTTTGTCTTCTACCAGGTTAGCCTCTACCACTGTGGCGATAATTTCTTCCTCTTCAGTAAGATTTGCCTATAGCGTAGTTGGATTTTCTAGTATATATACTAGATTTTATTGATTTTTTGTATGATAGCATTGATAAGCCTTATAGCTTAGTTTTCCGTAAACATCGCAAGCTACCTTTTTCTTATGGATTTTTCAATCATCCTTCTTAATTTGGCTTGATTTTTCTTATTGCCTATACTTTTGAAAAAAATTTCCCTTCCCTTTGAACCTATCCTTAAAACCACCAACAGATTCTAAAAGGTTAGCTTTAACAGAAAAAGAAGAGGCAGAGTTTTGCATATGTTTTAGTCGGTTGGCCTCCTCGGTTCTCATATGACTTATTAGCTCCTGTAAAGTCAGATCTTTCTTCATGCGTTTCAATTGGTTCCTATACTCACTCCAGAAGGGTGGGAATTTCTCTAGTAGCACATTTGCCTACATCATCTCACGCATCTTCGTCCCTTTGCATAGTACATCGGCCACCAAAGTCTCATATTTATGAACTTAGTCCATCACAGGTTTATCATTAACCATTTGAAATTGCAACCATTTTCCTACCACATATGTTTTCTTTCCAGCATCAACGCCCCCGTAATGTATTTCCAAAGTGTCCCAAATTAGTTTAGCATATTTGTGGTTCACAAACAAATCCAACAACGAGTTCGTCACGTGATTTGGTACGTGATGTCTCACAATTTTGTTGCCTTTATAAAACTTCTTTCTAACTTGTCATATGACTTTTTCTCTTTTTTAGTAATAACTATGGAGAGAGAAATAGTAGGAGGTTAAATATAGGGGGTAGTAAGAGAAATGACAAATGGTTGAGAGATTTCAGGTTCATCATATGGAACATCCATGAACAATACATAATTGACTTCGAGTTGTTGACAAAGAATCAGTAGTTTTTATGACCATTGCCTTTAGTTGGTTCCATCAAGGGGTTCAAATTTGGATAGGTCAGGAAAAGCCTTGTTCAGAGAAATAGCCACAGATCTAGATTCACTTTCAGATTGTTAGAAAATAAACAAATAAAAAAATAGAGAGCTATCAACCAAAGTTGTGATATAGATGAGCTACTGCCCTGAAGGTGAATTTCGACATGACTCAGGTGCAATCGACAACGTTGTTCACTCCCTAAGGTTAACACAACCATCTTATAACACGTGCACTTGTGGTGGAAGCTTAGAGCAGTAAAACAAAAAACATCCAAAACAGATGAAGAATAAAGAATAAGAAAAGAGGAGAGAAGAATGTTTTTTGTGTATCTATTCATCCTTTTTTAATCCCCATAAATAAGCCCCCAAAGCCTTATCATTCGGAGTCTAAATCTTAACTATAGATTGATTTGTTAGTGGGCTGCTTTTAAAACATGGGGAAGGATTTTAAAGGAACAAAGACTAAGTCAAAGGTTATTTTAGAAAAGGATAGAAGAGTTTAGAACTCAAAATTGTTTTAGATAAAAAATAGAAGAGTTTAGAAATCAATATGCATTTTCCCAACAACAACAACACCTTGCGCGCCATCTATGATTTCACAATCGACGACGACGTCTCGATGCAAGAATTGTGGCAATGATGTAATTGAGATTCCAAACACAAGATTCGACCATCCTCCTTCGTTGCTTACCATACCTCAGTCATTGAATATCAACCCTACAGCTCCGATTGATTCTGACGAGCACCAGAACTTTTTCAAATCTAAACTCTACTCAGAATGCACAACTATGACCATAAGCGGGGTATGTATGTTTAGGGAAGAGGGATTAATTTATAAGTCATTTTGTTGTGTTTATGCATGTATTCGACTTGGAGTTTTTGAATGTGGATGTGAATGTAGGTATTAGGTGAAAGATAGAAGACTTTCCTTCTTTAGCTAAAGGCCAAAGATTGGATGATGTTAATTTTCTGTTATGATCACATGATTCTGGTGAGAACTTCAGAGTATCTCACAAAATTGTTGATTATTGTTAAAGTTGTCATTTTTTATTATGTGACACTATTAGCCCGCTGAGCTTTTCAGTTCTTCGTTATCTGAACAGATTCAAAGATGTTAAGTTGCTAAGTATGTTGGTTTTCTTGAGAACTTGGATCTATACATTAACCGCTAAAAGTTTTTGGAGATTCTAAGGTGTTATAAATGAGGAATTTCTTTTATTATAAGCGGAGTGACGTGAGCCTTACTAGCATTTGTGGGGAGGATAAATGTCAATTGTGCTAAAGCATATTGACTTAAGAGATTTATACAATTAGCCATTTTGGATTATGAATTGCTAGCACATTGAAATCATATCATCTAGATCAACATATGGATTATTAAGGTATAGATCAAATTTTAATAGTATAACTTCAAAATATAAGCACTATTTGTGATGATAGTCCATTTTGTTGCACCGTGCTTGGATATCTTTGACACGTGGGTTTTGTTTTTGAATTAAAACAACAAGAATGTCTATTGGCTGTCTTTTTTTGGAGAAATGTTACAGGAATACTTGCATGCTTTTATTTCCAAGCAAGAGCTCTTGGCTCACAAATAACTTACTGTAGGTTTATAGTGGGAAAGATCAGGTCTGATATTAAATTTAAAAAGCCAATGATTAGCTATTTTAAAACCTTAGGTCATCTTAGTTGATATCTGGATTCATAAACAATGTATCTTAAGTTAGTTAGTTGAAGAAAAGCATATGTAACATATTTGATCTCAAGTTCATCAATATATTTTTTGAAAAATAGAATCCCTACAGGCTATCTTTCCCCCTTCTTATCACAGTCTACTATATGTTTCATGGTATCGCTAATATGGTCTCAGGTGTAGGATCTAGTCATAGGATGATCCACCAAGGAATCCTCTTAATTTCCCTTGTTGGAGTTCTTCCCTTTTTTTAAAAGACCCTATGTTTCTCTGCAAGAGGGAGACATCTTCGTGATAAGGTCTTATCCTCCAAGCAATATTTCTCTGATAATTTGTCTGATACTTTATTCATAAATAACATAGCCTTATATAGAGGTTGGTTACATTAGTTTATTTAGGATAATACTTCTAACAAGAATAGACCTACTAGTTATAATGCTAAATATTTAAATAGACTTCTTCTAAGGTAAGATCTCCTATTTTAAAGGAATAATGTAAATATCCTATCATTACACCCATCCTCGACAAGGAACTTGTCCTCAAACTCGAAGCAATTCACCTTCCTTTTGGGTCTACCACTTCAAGCCAAAACATCCGCTTACATTTGTGTTCCCAAGAGTATGGCTCATCATAATTAAAACAAAGTCCCTTTGCTCATCTTTCAGCCTTTTCCTATGACAAACACTTGAAAAACTAGGATGGGCTATGTCCTATACTGGAGACCGATGTTGGAGAACGTCCCAGGGGTTTACTATTTTAGTTGTTAACAACCACAAGGTCGGCCCGAGAGCTTTTGGTTGTTGCCCAAGCTGAATCGTTGCTTATGGATGTTGCCCAAGCTGAATCGTTGCTTCAGGTTGTTGCCCAGGTAGAAATAAACTGAGCTCCCCTCCTTGTTCCATCAATTGCTTCCTTTCAAAAGTCCTTGCCATATTCATGGTTGTCCCTAGCGTGTTCGGCCCCTACAACTCCACATCTATCCGTATCTCATCAACTAATCCAGTTGTCAAGAGGTCCACCTGTTGTTCGGGTCGGAGATCAGTGGTGCGTGCTAATAAGATTTGAAATTGACGCTGGTACTCCTCAACAGTACTCGTCTGTTTAAGATTGGCTAATTCTCCTAGCGGGTTAGTGCTTAAAGAGGCACCAAATCTTGTGTTGCAATGTGACTTGAAATCCTCCCACGAAATTCTTGGTATCTCTTGTTCCACCTGGTAATACCAGAGTTGGGCCTCCCCTTCAAGTGAAATGCAGCCAAGTCTACTTGGTTCTCTATTGTCGTCCATTAGCTCTGAAAAAAATGATCGCAGTAGTGCAACCAAACCAAAGGGTCCTCTGAAACATTGTAAGTAAGGAAATTTAATTTCGAGGAATACGACACCATCCGAGCCTCAAGATGCCCTTCATTCGACCTCTCCCCTCGGCTAATCGAGTCATAAATGATGCTCGCCCCACCTTTATGCCCCCCACAATTCGATTCCTTTCCTAGCTAATGAACACATAAACTAATAAAAAAATAATCAAAGTTGATTGATGGCAAATTTATACTCGACCACGTTTGACACTCATTCAAAAGCGATTGAAGCTTTAATTATAAGATTTTTGCGATAATTGTCTTCATGCTCTTTCTATAATCTTATAATACTAAGTGATAATCAATGCAATTAATATAGTTCTTACGAAGATAATTGAGAAATTATTTTAATCATTCTAAAAATATGGGTCTATTTTAGTTTTATACACTAATATGTTTGCGTATTTTTATCATTCTTATGTTTTTGGAATGAAATTTATCTTTCTTAGAAAGCATCCTTAAAATTAAATAATAATTCATTTGTACGACATCGTTACGCGCGTGACAGCCACCGTGTGCCGATTAACACGTGGCTCATTTCTGATTTCTAAAAAATTTACTGCAGACAGTCGGACAACTAGACCAAATCATTAGTTGGCAAGGAAAAGCAATTAACAAAGCAAGATAAAGATGAACGGTGTTTTCCCAGTGGATGATTTTTCCGGTCCCTTTTGGCAATCTCCGGCGAACGAGATGAACCGGAGCGCGTCCGAGTGGGACCTGGAGAAGTTTCTCGAAGGATTCTCCGGCGGCTCAACTTCTTCCTCCGCCAGTGACAACAACACAGCGCCGTCTACGCTTTCACAATCGACGACGTCGTCTCGGCGCAAGAATTGCGACGATGATGTAGTTGAGATTCTAAACACACGATTCCACCATCCTACTTCGCCGCCTACTGCACCTCATGATTCCGACGAGTACCGGAAGTTTCTCAAATCCAAACTCTACTGGGAATGCGCAGCTGTGGCCATGAGCGGGGTATGTATGTTTAGGGAAGAGGGAGTTAATTGTCGAGTCATTTTGTTGTGTTTATGCTTGTATTCGACTTGGAGTTTTTAATGTGGGTGTGAATGTAGGTATTGGGTGCAAAGATAGAAGACTTTCCTTCTTTAGCTAAAGGCCAAAGATTGGATGATGTTAATTTTCCGTTAGGATCACAAGATTCCGGTGAGAACTTTAGAGTATCTCGCATAATTGCTGATTATTGTTAAAGCTGCCATTTTTTACTACGCCACGCTGTTGACTCGCTGAGCTTTTCAGTTCTTCGTTATCTGAACATATTCAAAGATGTTAAGTTGCTGTGTATGTTGGTTTTGTCGAGAACTTGGATGTATACATTAACCGCTAAAAGTTTTTGGAGAATCTGAGGTGTTATGAATGAGGAATTTCTTTTATTATAGGCAAAGTGGCATGAACCTTACTAGCATTTGTGGGGAGGGTAAATGTCGATTGTGCTAGAGCATATTGACTGAGGAGATTTATTCAATTAGCCAGTTTAGATTATGAATTGTTAGCACATTTAAATCATATCGTCTAGATCAACATATAGATTGTTAAGGCTTAGATGAAAATTTAACGGTATAACTTCAAAATATAAGCACTATTTGTGATGATCGTCCATTTTGTTGCACCATGCTTGGATATCTTTGACACGTGGGGTTTGGTCTTTGAATTAAAAGAACATCAATGTATATTGGCTGTCTTTTTTTGGGGAAGTGTTGCAGGAATACTTGCATGCTTTCATTCCCAAGCAAGAACTCTTGGCTCATAAATAATCTACTGGAGGTTTATAGTGGGAAAGATCAGGTTTGATCTTGAATTAAGAAGCCCATGATTAGCTATTTTAAAACCTTAGGTCGTCTTGGTTGATCTCTGGGTTCATAAACAATGTATCTTAAGTTAATTAGTTGAAGAAAAAGCATATTTAACACATTTGATCTCAAGTTTATCACTATATTTTATGAAAAATAGAATCCCTGTAGCTATGGTCCCGGGCGTAGGATCTAGTCACGGAACGATCCACCAAGGAATCCTCTTAATTTCCCTTGTTGGAGTTCTTCCCTATTTTAGAAGACCCTATGTTTCTACGCAAGAGGGAGACCTATCCGTGATAAGGTCTTGTCCTCCAAGCAATATTTCCCTGATAATTTGTCTGATACTTTATTCATAAATAACATGGCCTTATATAAAGGCTGGTTACATCAATTTATTTAGGACAAGACTTCTAACAAGAATAGACCTACAAGTTTATTTAGGATAATACTTCTAACAAGAATAGACCTACTAGTTATGATACTAAATATTTAAATAGACTCCTTCTAAGGTAAGATCTCCTATTTTAAAGGGATGTTGTAAACTCCTATCATTACTCTCCTTCTTGACAAGGAGCTTGTCCTCAAGCGCGAAGCAACAGCAGCTTACACTTGTGTTCCCTAGAGTATGGCTCATCACAAATAAAACAAAGTCCCTTCGCTCATCTTTCAGCCATCTCCTCCCTTGACAAATGCTTGAAAAATGAGGCTGGGCTACTTCCTATACTGGAGACCAATGTTGGAGAACTTCCTGATGATGTTGTCTCGATTGTTAACAACCGCAGGGTTGGCTCTAGAGCTTTTGGCTGTTCCGCCAAGCTGAAGTGTGGCTTATGGATGCTGCCCAGTCAGAAATACACCGAGCTTCCCCCCTCTGGTTCATCAACTACTTCCTTTCAAAAGCCCTTGCCATGTTCGTGGCTGTCCCTAGCATGTTTGGCCCTTGCAACTCCACATCTATCTGTATCTCGTCAACTAATCCAGTTGTAAAGTGGTCCACCTGTTGTTTGGGGCTAAGACTAGTGGTGAGTGCTAATAAGGTTTGAAATTGACGCTGGTACTCCTCAATAGTACTTGTCTGTATGAGATTAGCTAATTCTCCTAGCAAGTTAGTGCTTAAGGGGGGACTAAATCTTGTGTTACATTATGACGGGAATTCCTTTCATGACATTCTTCTTATCTCCTGTTCCACCTGGTAATACCAGAGTTGGGCCTCCCCTGTGAAGTGAAATGCAGCCAAGCCTACTCGGTGCTCTTTTGCCGATGCAACCAAACCAGAGGGTCCTCTGAACCATTGCAAGTGAGGAATTCTAACTTCAAGTAATATGGCACCATCCGGGCCTCAAGATGCCCTTCGTTCGGCCTCTCCCCTCCGCTAGTCGAAGCATGACTGCTGCTCCCCCCCCCCCCAACGATTTGGTTCCTTTCGTAGCTCCCCAAACCGACAATTCATCTATTTGAAATGGGCTGTCAAGTTCCTCCACTGGAAATGCTGCTCAACCCTTTACATAAACGCCTTGAGCTCATTTTGGATATTCCTTGGGTCGTCCATCATGTTTGGATCTGATACCAAATTGATATGGTCTCGGGCGTAGGATCTAGTCACGGGACGATCCACCAAGGAATCCTCTTGATTTCCTTGTTGGAGTTCTTTCCTTTTTTAGAAGAACCTATGTTTCTACGTAAGAAGGAGACCTGTTCATGACAAGGTCTTGTCCTCCAAGCAATATTTCTCTGACAATTTGTTTGATACTTTATTCATAAATAACATAGCCTTATATAGAGGTTGGTTACATCAATTGTAAGACTTCTAACAAGAATAGACCTACTAGTTTATTTAAGATAATAATTCTAACAAGAATAGACCTACTAGTTTATTTAAGATAATAATTCTAACAAGAATAGACCTACTAGTTATGATACTAAATATTTAAATAGACTCCTTCTAAGGTAAAATCTCCTATTTTAAAGGGATGTTGTAAATCTCCTATCATTCTCATATGGCAAGATGTAGATGATATGTAATGCTTCACCTTACTTCACGAATTTGTTTATGCACTGTATGAAAAATGTTTCTTTCCCTGCAGATATATTATCATATATGAATTGGATCATTACAGGTACAGGATGTAGTATACCAACGGGTCAAAATATACCTAATGGAGAATCAGTCAAAATTCAAACATTACATGTTATGCAGAAACATGAAGAAACTCAAGTCAGGCAAACAACTAGTGGCTCATCTAAGGAAGATTCAGAAGATGATGATCTTGAAGGAGACACAGGAACTAATGAAGACATGGATCCTGTCGATGCCAAGCGTGCAAGGAGGTGACCCAATCTTCTTCCTGTCTTTTGCTTGGTTTTATCTATTTCCAGATATTATTTCTAATGGAAAAGGAGGCATTTTATCCATTATTTGGATGGATAGTCATAATGTGTTGACAGCTTGTGCTTTTGGCAACAAAGCAATTATTGACTATGTGGTATTGTTATATGGATACTCTTCTGCAATAAATGGTAGTTTCTCAAAATTATTTGTTTCTGTCCATCTTGAAAAGTTGGATAAGTTTTGTTCGTACCTGAGATGTTTTTACTGATATTCCTCCACTTTCTACTCTTTTATCTTTTGGTGTGGAGGCATGCAAAGCTGGTAATATTTAGTTTCATATCACAATACAAAAGGGATTGCCCTAAGACAATTATTATGCAAATTTTGATGATTGCTCAGGATGCAGTCAAATCGAGAGTCTGCCAGACGCTCAAGAAAAAGGAAACAAGCACAGCTGAATGAACTTGAGTCACAGGTTTTACCCAGTGCTTTTCTTCTAGACCCATTCTTTGTTTTACATTTTTATTCGTTGGTTTATTATTCTTTAAGGGTTTGTATGGTTTACTATTCTCCAAGGATTTCTATCTTTTATGATATATTTTATAGGTCGGTCAGCTAAGGGATGAACATTCATCTTTGCTATCACGCCACACTGATATAAATAAGAAGTGTGATGAGGCTGTTGTTAACAACAGGATTTTGAGGGCTAATATTGAAACATTAAGAGCAAAGGTAAATTGATGTGTTTCAACTTCATCAGTTTAAACGTCCATTTGAGCACCTGGAATTGCTTAATAATTAACTTTTTGAATCTATTCTGTATGATCCTAATGTCTGGGAGAATGGATCTTTTGGCAAAAGTTTTGTAAAACAACTTTGAGTTTGACAAGGAGCATCCTTGGAAAGATCTGCATTGCTGTAGATCTCTCAAAGGCATTGAGTTTCACAACTATCATTGTGTCAAAATAACATTACTTTGATGGCGTATAATTGAGGTTGCTTTGCTTGATATCAGTTATTTGGTGCAGTGGTCTTAGTTTTTTTACCATTTGACTTGCACTAGATTGTTTTTCCAAAACTAATATAATTATCGTATTTGTTGTTGTGAAATGCTATGTGAATTTACTTGATGGGACTTCTACATTGACCACATCTATCAGGTGTCTAAATATGTGCAATTTACAGGTCAAGATGGCTGAAGAACAAGTTAAACGAGTGACAGGTTTGAACCCAATGCTTCTGGCGAGATCCAACTTGCCTATCATGGCTGGCCAAGTTGATGGAGCTCGTGTCGTTACTGGACCAGTGCAGCCAAACTCCAGCCAATTCTTTCCCCATCCAAAACTTATTCCTAATTTTGACTCCCACGCCCCTCATTTACAAACACTAAATAACGGGTTCCCCACCAACCCTGCAGTTCCAGTTCCTACAACTACACAAAATGAAAATGGAAGCAATAACATTGGTGGTATGTCTTCTGTGCCACCTACAGCTGGTGGGCAAAGTATGATTAACAAATCTGGCATGCCAAAGCAGATTGATCCACTTGTTGGTTCTTGTGAGCCTTTGCTCCCATGTGACTCTAGACTTCCTCACGTAGTTGCGATGGAGAAAGAAATAAAATGAATTAAAATCTAAATAGGGCTTGGAATGGTCATTGCATATCATACGATTGTTTGTAATGCATCATGAGTGTTGGATTGTTATTGGTTTTAGGTTATGCCATGGTGGTTCTTCCAGCATGTAGATCATTCTTAATTTCGAGATCACATATGTAGACTGTAGCTGTATTTGAGTGTGGTCTGTATTCATTAGACGTGTGAGCTTTATGTTGCGTACAGTTTTTATGTGGTTGTTTCCATCGTATTCATTGCGAAGAGCGTAAGATGTGGTTCATTCAAATTGACATGATGCCTTAGGAGCAGATTTTCAGATGGATTTGGTTCATATCTGCACAGTAAATGGATTCTAATTGCGTTTGGGACAGGCAATATTGTAGAAGCTTCAGATTAATTTGGTCATGGGAAAGAGCAAATGAAGATGACGAAGAGCATGTTTATATCAACTCATTTCAATTTGTAAAGTCAAACAGGCATCGAGAGGATTCTAGCTCGTTTCAATTCGAAATGTCTTTATGGCATTCGTGTTCAAGCCAAAGCTCAATTAACCATAATTTTTTGAAACTCAACAATAAGTCTACACTCGTACATTTTATTTTTGTGATTAACCATAATTGATGATGCTCACTTTTTTTAAGGAACCTAAATGAGATTCTGTGCAGTATTTCGCAATAAATTCTTTCCTTTTAACTTACTCAATCACGAAACTACTTGACAAACTTGCTTTCCAAATCGAAATCTAAAAACTAAAAAATATTTAGATGTTGAGAATTATCGGTAAAATGTTATCGTGTTCTGCATATAATAACCGCTTCGGTGAGTAATCCAAAATAGGGTGAGTTTGAGAGTAGCAGAGGTTGTCTACGTAAAAAAGAGAAATCATTTTGATGTGATA
>JANJEY010000004.1:27212831-27223773 GCA_024703695.1 Erythroxylum cataractarum | reverse complement strand
TCCCTAACTACTTTGCCACCTCAGCATAACTAACTGCCCTCCTGCCCACGGTTCTTTCTTCTAGAATGCACCTTCTACACTACCGGTTTCCTTCTCCTATTGTCCCTCTCATTGTCTAAGTCATCCCCTCCCCTATAGGGTCTAACAACATCATACGTCATTTTCAAGAACGACTATAAGTTTCAAATTCTCCCAGAGGTGCTATGTCAAAATGATTTTAAAAAACAATCATAATAGGCTATTTTGATATATAAGGCTTGGTATTAGAACTAACAATTTGCAAAGTAAAAGTAGAAAATTTCTCACCCATGGGATCTTTGATGATGTCATAGTAATCAGGGACATCACGTGCATCAACTGGTTCCTTAAATGGCCAAGCATCAACATGGTCATGCATTGACTGTTAAAGCAAGAATACAAGTGGTTAGAGTGCATGGAGCGTTGAATAGTCAGAAATACCAAATTTGCAGAAGTTGTCATTGTCAAATCAGGTAACAAAAAAAAAAACAGAAGAAACAGAAAGGTTAAAGGATGGAGATTGGGAACTTTTTTTTAAGTGTAACTGTCACCATTTCACATGAACAGTAACAAGACCGTCAAGTCCTTTTTTGTAATGCTAACTGCCTATTAGATAAGAAGTAGGTAGAAGTTAAGTAGATCATCCTAATTTGTTTATAACTTAACTTATTCGACAATAAAGAATCTCTATTAAAGTAGATTCAATTTTGTCATGGAAATCTTAATTGGGAATTCATTTATTGCTAGGATTAGGGTTCCAAGAACTTCTCTATATATATATGTAAACAACCAATTGCTGGAAGTAAAACTGATGATCTATTCAAATTTTGAGTTTTCAAACTAGGTAGGAAGATTTCTTCTAAGAGTGATCCTTAGACCTAAGAGTGATTCCTAGTTTCATAAGCCTTGGAATGATCCTACCCACTATCTTCTTGTCTTCACTAAAACCCATAGAAATAATAATCCAAGTTTTCAGCAACCTAAACCTGAAGTTTTAGTAGATTCCAGTTAAATTTCACACCTGAACTTAGAATTTCCAGCAAAACTAGCAACATTTCAGCATCCCAGATTTCAAAATTCCAGGATTTTATTCAGTTGTGCTTCTTATATCAATTTGGCATCAGAGCTCAGATTCAACAATGACTATACAAAGTGGAAGGACCAAGAAGATCATTCAATGATCAAGAAGGAGATGAGCTAATCGTACGAAATCTGGAGATGCTGGACAGCATTGAAGTGCGTCTTCAACAATTAAAAACTCCCACAAGACAGCAGGCAAACCAGCTAGGGGAACTTGATAGGAAGTTGAAGAAACCCAAAAACAACCAACAACTGAAGGCTGAAGCAACAGAAGAGCAAGTTGAATAGGTTATAAAGCAACAGTTAAGGGTTCCACAGCGAAGAAGAAACCCAAAATATCAACCTCTCATACTAGTACTTATGCGGAATCTGAGAAATCAAACTAGAATTGATCTACCTGACATGGTTGGAATATTACCACGAAAATGTGTACAAGTACCTTACTTTATGGGAAAAGGTGAAACTAAAACCAAGAGCAAAGTACTTTCCTTTACATTACAAAGATGACCTTCAAGCTCAACTTACTATGACAAGGAACTATGACTTCTCCAGAGAATTTGGAGAAGTTTGATGAGCTTTCTATTCATTGTGAAGGAATGGAATCCAAGAGAGCTTATATCTCGTTACGTAAATGGTTTAAGAGCAGAAAGAAAAGAACTTCTCATGTCAAGGATTTATAACCTTCAAAATGTTATCTCTAAAAGTGGAGCTATATTTGGAGTCTTTATATGGACAAATTAATGCAAAAGGAGCTGCTAATGCTCATAACCAGCCCAATGTCAAGCTCCATATAATCTAGATAACATGCACGGAAACAAGTGCTATCTATATAACGGAAGAGGACATTATGCCTACGAGTGCCCTAACAAAAATCTACATGCGACCAAGAAAAACAGATGTACAAGATCTTGAAGAATGTAAGTGTGAATTTGAAGTCAGTGGACTCGTTTGGAAGTAACCATTAATCAAAGGTTAGGTGATGTTGGTTGACAACCTTTATTCATTGAGATTGACTTTTATCAAGTCAAGGAGAACGATGCAGTCAAAAATTGTTTTAATTTTTTTAATTAGAGAAGGAAAATGTTTCTACTACTTTTTGTCTTTATGAATCTAGAGTTTAAGTTTATTTAAAAATAATAAGAATCCTTAGTAAATGGTAGTCTATGCTTATTTTGGAAATTTAGTGAGTTTCCTTATTCCATTAGGATTAGGGTTTCAAGGCCTTTCCTAATATATGCTATGTTTAACGTCTTTTAGAACTACAAAGATAGACTAATTTTGAAGTGCGAGTAATTCCTAAGTTTTAGGAGCAATTTTAGGAACTTATCAGTGTGATTTTAATAGATTTGTTTGTTTCAAATCCTAGGTGAGATTCCTAGATGCCTAGATTTCTAGACCTATCCTTTATCTGAATTCCTTGTTCTTTTTAATTTCCAGTATAAATTCAAATTGTCAACAACCCATATTTTCAGTTTATAGTATTCTTCTATTGGTCCTACATCAGTTGTTAATCCATTAGGAAAGAGATAGCGTCGTTTTTTCCCACATCCTAATAACAATGAATCACAGTCAAAATGGTACTGTGACTGAAACAACACCATTAAAAAGCAAAGCTATCCAGGAAGGAGGCTAGGTATGGATATAAGAGTCTCGACCACGAAAACCTAATGGACCAGGTCATTAGGTACAGTTTCCAATTCATTTTGCTTCAGAAAAGGAGTAGCAAGCATTGAACCTGTCTATAAGTTATGACTCTCATTATGGTATTCCAGAGTCTGTTAACCAGCACCAAGTACCAGCACAGAAAACATAAAATAATAGTAATGGAAGTTGGGCTAGACATGCCTTTAATAATGAACGCATAAATGCAGTCAAATGTTTCTGATTTGTAGCAGTATCTGTAGAGGCTGTTAGAGTTCTGAATCGTGAATGGCCCCACTGATCAGGAGTCCACCCAGCCTCCCCTGTTATTACATCCCAAAGAACCCTTATTAGCATCTGAAATATTTCAACCATGTATTATCTAATTTGATGAAAATAGTAGGCCGTAACATTAAAGCCAATAATCTAACTCAATTACATTGCCTCCGTTTCCTAACTTGTAGGACTTAGACCCAAGTACCAGAAATAAGTAATTGAACTGTAAAAACATGCTTTTGAAGTAATTACAAAAGGTTTGAGCTTACTCAGGCCAGGAATATCCTCAACTTTGATGATCTTCTTGGGGATCCCTGCTTCTTTCTGAAAATCAATGACTTCTTGATCAAAACTAACCTCAACATGAAAACTAGACCAAATCTAAAATCAACCTAGAAGTCGTGTGACAGTCAACCAGTAACATCTGTAAAATTTCCAAGAGTTCAGACAGAAGAGCACCCAGAAAATTTGATAATCAAAGAATTCTCATCCTTTACCTTCTGATAATCAATCCCATGATAAACAATGTGACAATTTGACAGCTCTTTTATCTTTTCATCAATAGCCTAGAATTGCCAAAAGCAAGGGGAACATATACTTCAGTGGACTACCAAAAATGACGGAAAGGACAAATAAGAGTAGACAGCAGATAGTTTCTAGTCCAGATATTTAGTAAGAACTTAAAGTTTAAGAAGATGGATGATTACAGCTTCCGCAAAATGGGAGCAGAAATGACCAATACAACTAGTTGCAACTTCTACTCTAAGAAGATGCCTTGTATATAAACTTCAAATGTCATCTGTTGCTCCAAATGTTGAAGATCATAGATGAATTCCTTCACTTTACCTGCCTCTGACGACGAATCATAGTTGATAGATCAGTGTATGGTAGTTTTGGATCAATTTTGCACTCCATGAGGATGCCTCCATCATAATCTTTAATGTAACTGAAATTAAAAAATGTTAAAAGTAAATGAAATGCACAAGAACACAACCAAACAGGATTAATGAAGGGACAACTCAAGAAATTTGGAAAAATACTTCAAAAAGAAATATTAAATGGACGGGGACCATCAAGTTAAAGTTAACATTCCTATTTTATATTTTCACCTATGACCAAACTTACTAGGATATTGGAAGGTTGCATGCAAAATCAAGAAGCAATCTTTTCCCATAACACACCCTCCCAAAGAACCTAAAAAGCTTGTAACCCCAAATTATCACCAATGGTACTGATTTGATCAAGAATCTACTAGCAAACATTCAATCATGTTTACATTTCCAGAGATTGTTATTCACAATACCCTTGCCATCGATCTTTGTCCAAATAAATCTCCTTAGTAAAGCCCTGCAAGTTACCACAAAAAGCCATTAAGGGCCAACCCTACTATATCAAGATAGCAAGCAATCAGAAGCAACAAATGTGCAAATTCTCCGGGAAAATACAACCAGGAGATCGTGCAGATGAAATCATAAAAGCACAGTGATTCTTTCAATAATATCACACAACACAGCAACTAAAATCCTTTAAAAAGAAATGGGTGACCAGAAGATAAGCAACATAGAGAGGAAAAACAAGGAATCTGGCATTGAGCAATCAAAAAGTAGAAATCTAAGTTACTATTACAATACTTCAAGTTTTCATCTCCACGGAATATGCAGGTTAACTAAAATCAGATACAGTATGGAAATTATTACCATACATCCATCAAAAAATTGTGAAAAATAATTAAGAAGAGACATTTGGAAAACAATGTAGCACTAGTAATTGCTCATTACTTCTCTATGTAAAATCCCCATAGTAGGAAGTCATCTATCCAGGTAATAAAGATATCAGTTACTGGCAGTCAAAGCTGGAAAAAAAGAACTACCAGAAGTGGTTAAAAGAAAAATTACCTGCTTGATGAAATAGCCAACAGCATTATTATCTGCGTATGTTAGAAAGTGTGTTAACCCATCAACATCACGCGCATGCTGCTTTAAGTGATTCATCAATCTTGTTCCATAACCTTTTACTTGTTCATCTGCTGTGATGGCACAAAATGCTATCTCTCCAAACTTTTGACTGCAATCCCCAGGGGCAAAAATGTAAGTAACCAGGGAAAATACGTGACAAAAAGGAGCAAAATCTGATTTCAGATAATGCAGAACTTTCAGCTACATAGTTACTTATAAGTATATTCAAGAAGCAATGTTATCCAAACTCGAGAATAAATTTTAAGCTTAGCAACTGTATCAAGGACAAAGACCTATTGCATCTCATGCAGTGTTATGTATTTCATTCTGTACAGGTCCATACTAGCCAGAAAACGGTACGAAATAGAGGAAGGTCTATACCAGGAGCAAATATTAGTCAGTACCGGCAATTTTCGCTTCGTACCAGCTAGTATTCAAAATACCGGCCGATACTATAAATTTGACATAGTTGAAGGACTAAATTGCAAAAATTTTCTTTAAAATTTTTTTCTCTAAAATAGATCCAAATCTATCTTCGACCTGACCCGACTTGACCTGTTGAAATTGTTGCTGAATTTTGAAATAACTGGGGGTGTGTTTATGACTTTATGTATATTTTGTGAATTGTGAATGGAATTTATGGGTTTGTTGTTATGATGCTTGTTGTGTTGACTGTGAAATGGAACTGAGAAAATGGAAATTAATTCATTGAAGTTGTTTGCTTTCATCCATGGAAAGAGCATCGGTTTAATTCAGTCAACAGTGGCACTAAGCTTTTTTGACAATTTTTATCATACAATATGCAGACATAAGGTTACTAATTTAGAGTTAGTTAGTTGAGATAAGAAAATGTTAAATTGGCGGTTTGGATTTTAACATATTCAAAGTATCTTGGCATATTCTAGGATTGAAATGTCTATTTTTTCTTTTGTTAGAATGTAGAGCTATAAAAATGTCAAATGGTCCGTGATTAGCCTTATTATGGACAAGAATAATTGGATGAACAAAATTAAACATCAATCTTATATTTATGCTTTGTTAACTAGTTTTACATTCCCAATTTTCTTATGCTCTACTGCCATTACTAGCAACTAGAATAGAATATGCTCAATCAAATTAATCAATATATTTGGTAGTTAGTGACGATAAAATGGACTATTTTGTAAATTTAAAAAAAAATTCAGAAACTATTTCATAAATTTAAAAACTTTCCCAAAACAGTACCTGAAATTGACCAGTATCGGTACCATATCAGAACCTAATCCAGTACCAAGTTCGGTATGGTATTCGTAACATTGATCTCATGTACAATAGTTGACCACAAAACAAAATAATGGCACAAACAGAAAGAGAACTTATGCAGTGAAGTGAAAGGAATTTAATTCAAGATGTGATGCCAATGCAGTAAATCATAAGAAGGCTCAAAAAGGACAAAGATATAATATGATTGTTAATCCAACCTGGCATAGGGGCGATATGTGATCCCTCCAACAACCTTATTACGTCTGATAACCATCACAGACTTATGGTTTCTGTGAATTGAAAAGAAAATGCAAACAAAAAAGGAGATTCAGAATATAGCGTCCACTTGAAAATCTGACCACACTTTAAACTACAGGCTCAGAAATGGAATGCTCAAATGAGTGCTCATGGGATAATATCCTGAAGCTCGCCAAGACATTCATTCAATTTGTTGAGTAGCACATAAGTAACAACATGCCTCCAGAATCTCACAACAAAAAATCAAATGATGGGCAAATGTATTGTGATGTGGAGATGTTAACTCCACCGGCACAAGTCATTTGTGTGACATAAGAAGCATGCTACATATTCCAGTTTCATCATCTACACTGCAAGACTCCAGAAACTAGTCAAATTACAACTTTCAACTAAATGATTGAGCTTTGCTTTGGAGGAAACAAGAGAAAGGAGAAGACACTCAAGGATAACACAAACGTTAACCCTATAGTTACCTATCCATGACAAGGCGGACAATGTACTCTTTTGGCATGTTAGGCAACTGTCTGGCAAATATATTTTTCAGTCCTATCAACCTGAGGTTGAGAACACAAAGGAATAAGCTATAGCGACTAGATTATATTATGCATTTCAATTGCACAAAGTTCTTAATAACAATATATGTGAAACAATTATAGCAAAAAATTTACAGAAAAAACTAAAACTCACTGAAAATAAAATCAGAATAAGAGAAACAGGTACCAAACCATATGTTCATCGTTGCCATCATTTGAATTGCACACAAATTTCAGTCTACCAGCTTCCTCCTGAAACACTTCAATCAGTCGATTAATCTACGTAACTCCAATATCGAGTTACATGTAACCAAAAGGAAAATTCACCCAAATTTTACCATTTAATCTCTCAAATTTTCAATGCATGGAACAACGTGGAAGAGTAAAAAGGTTCATAACTGATCACCTCTCTCTTAAGATTCACTTCTCTGGCAATATAAGCCCCACTAGTCTGCAGATTCTCCGTAAATATCTTCACAGAATCTTCCTTCACCACAATCCCCGGCACAGAACCTCCTGCTGCGGTGGAGCCAGCAGCACCAGCCACGGCCGGAGCACCATCCTTTCCGCCATCAGAATTTTCAATTTTCACCGCTAAATTCTCGGTCTTGATTTTCGTGGTGCGTGCGGAGGACACGCCACCACCGCCTGTGGCCGAGGAGCCGGCATTGCTCTCAAGGCGAGCGGTGGTGAAGGTGCGCATGGAAGAATCATTGTCAAACTCGTCGTCGTCGTCGTCGACGACGGCGTCGGAATCATCGGCGTCGGAGTCGGAGTCTGCACCCCGAGCAGATATGCTCTCGAGGTCATCGTTGGAGGTCAATGCGCCGTCACGCGTGTCTGCGGAAAAAGAAGAGGGAGGGAAGGGAGGAGCGTGGTCGTCAGACGCCGCCGCCAGCTTGCGTTTGTGAATCGAGGACGTGGCGGAAGCGGAGGCGGAGTGCGATGGTGAGGGCGACTGAGAGCTGCGAGAGCGGTTGGGTGCGGTCAAGTGAGAGTGAGAATCCATAGTTTGGAGGTTTGAGTTGAATGGGTGAATGGGTGAAATTAATGGTGAGGGTTTTACATTGACACTCGGGCTTTCACTTGCTTCCTTCCGACACAATGACCCAAAAACATGCTGTTATTGGTTCCTAGTGGCCGAAACGCATAGTTTTGACTTCCAGCTTCATAATAGGTCGGACTGGACCTGAAAAACTTTATAGGTCCAACCGAATGGCAATGCAAATAGTAGCACCCACAGATGGCATAGCACTCGCAAAAACACAGCAAAAGGAGTTGGAGGAACCCAAGTTAAAGATATGAATGAACTCTCACTTGATGAATTTTAGAGTTGCTTATTGGTCCAGTAACAAAAAATGAATTAAAGTTTAAATATAATGACTTAAAGGACTCTACTACTTCTTATTCCTCAAATTTTAAATGGAGAGGTAAAGGTAGAAAAGAGGTGGAGAGAGAAGAAATCGTGATCGAAGAAAATAATGATGGTAATAAGAAATATATAGCTGTGATGATTAATTACAAAGCTAAAGATATAGACACGATCAATAATTTAACAAATCCAAGGTAAACTGATTTTTATATCATAAATTTGGTCACTACGATTGAGTCTTATACCAAATTACCTAAATTCAAAGAAAAAGAGAGCGTAGCTATTATGTAGAGTATGCTTTTACACATAAACGAATGACTAAGGAAAGAATAAATGCAATGAAGTTGCTACCTTATTGTGTTATGAAAAGATAAAGAAACACATAAACGAATGACTAAGGAAAGAATAAATGCAATGAAGTTGCTACCTTATTGTATTATGAAAAGATAAAGAAAAACCTAAGGAAAAAAAAAACTAGAAGTCTCAAAATAGAAAAAAAAAAGTTTGATGGTTGATATAAAATAAGGTAGGTATTGGACACCCTATTTTACGTGCCTAAATGATTACCTAAATTTCAAAAGATTTTAAAAATTGGAAGAGTTTGAAAATAAATAAATTTAGGTGTTAATTAAAAAATATATATGTTGAAGAATTGGAAATAACATAATTGGTTGCCTATAAGTTTACAATCTAACCTAAGGCTTAAAAATGGAATGCCTACAATAGGTCTTAAGACTTTGAAAGAGCGAAGATATTTATAGTTATGACTTAGGCTTTAAAATGGAATGCCTACAATAGTTCTTAAGACTTTGAAATAGAGAAGATATTTATAGTTATGAGTTAGGCTTTAAAATGAAGAAAACACCTAGGGTTATGTTTTAAAGCTTAAGATTAAGAAAAAAAAGATATGCCTATAATTGATCTTAGGACTTGAAAAACAAAATGAAATGAGGAACTAAAAGAGTAGTTAAGGTTTGTGACTTAGTACCTGGGGCTTCTAATGCATTTTATATTTGAATTGGGAGTACATAAAATATAGGAATTTATGACTTGGTACCAAGGATTTGGCTTGATCTTGTAGGTTTTGACCAATATAATTTTGGACTCTATTTTAAGCTTAATTTCACTTAGATTTTTATTTTAATCTTACCTTAATTTCTAATAATTGATTTTATTAAGTGAACTTCCCTCTTTTGTATAATCATTTGACAATTGATGAGAGAAAAATTATATAAAAAAGAAAACTATTGCTTATAGGTTCATTTTTTGAAATTATTATTACTTAATATGTACTCTTGAGAATTAAGGATCCAAATGAAGTTTTGTTTACTAAATTTGAAAATATTACCATTATTAAACTAGGCTTAAAATAAGTTGAAATATAAAATTTAGATGACATATAAAAAATCACATTATGAAAGGTATAAGAAAGTAAATATGTTGGGCTTAAGGGGCAATAGTCACTTTAGGTTGCTTATTATTTCATTAATATTTTTTCACTTACTTTGATGATGTATGAATGCCACTTTTTCATATCAAATCTTTTATGAGATGCTTTTAATAGCTGTTGCTGAAAAGATGAAGAAAATGGAGGCCAAATGAATTTGAATACAGAAGAATACAAAAATGTAATAAAATTTAAAATGAGGTAGAAATGAACTTATGTTTATTATTGCATCCCTTTATTTTCTTTTTAACCCTTGTTACTAATTACAATATTATAACCCCTTGTTAATGGCATCCTATGTTGCAATGAAGTTAAATTTTTTTATCAAACTAACTTTGGAGCAAAATGTTATAAGGCACTATTATTCAATAAGGATAAAGGGATTTAGGTTTAATATCATCCTAAGTTCAATAGCAACCTCCCTCTTACTCTTCATAAGCCATTTCCATCTAACATGTTGTAATAATTAGGTTACAGTATCGATCATCTCAATGATTTCTACTAAATGTCAATGCTTCACAGTGAGCTCTTTATTAATATTAATTCAAGCATAGCTCTTGACATTAGGAACACAAAATTAGGTTTTTTTAAACCAAAATGAGTTTATACCGACATTCTACTGAAGAATTTAGTTAAGAGTTTGTTAATCATTAACTATTGCTTTAAACATATTTATTAATGAAATTGAACCTCATTATGTTTTATTTAGATCCAACACTTCTCTCAAAACTTTGAATTGAAGTAAAGTTTAACTACAAAGTTTAAGATGAATTGGTGTGGTTCTTTAATACTTAGGATACCAAAATATCAAACCATAGATGAACAAAGGTATATTATATTGGCTAATAATTGTACAATGACTTAGGCATTATGCAATAAAGGTGTAAGGCTTATATAAGTAACTAAACAACCATAATATGCAACACCTCAAATTGAAAAAACAAAATCTCATTATTTATGCAATTGTCAGTAGATTTTTAAAGAAAACAATAGGTTGTTTTCCCCTACAAAGATAGAGTAACAAAACTTTTGATAAGGTGACATTGTTAGAGTAGTGCCCTAAAGGCAATCCCCTTTAGCGCATTTTATTCATAGTCATGTACAGACTCTATGAATAAAT